>CAXHKG010000210.1:80000-82941 GCA_964016985.1 Anodontia alba
GGCTAATTCAACTGTGTGCCAGAGTAAATGAAAACCAATAGCTGAACCACGGTGGGGCAAGCCAAAGAGATATCGCCAAGCTCCAAGCCACTGGTTACAATTTTTACGTTTTGGCGTTTTATTCTGAACGGAGAAAAAATAATTTTAAAAAAAAAATAGTTTTTTAAGTCTGAAAAAAAAAGTGTATCCTTTAAAGAGTGTCATTTAAGAAACAGACTCTATTAAAAACCAAACTTGAGTTGCTGTCATCCAAAATCCCATAAACTGCATAAAACGACTTACAAAAAAAGTATAATTAAATATATTAAAGGGTTTCCTCTGAGTAATATTACTATTCTTTCAACATCTTTTGGGAAGTTGTTCTTTACCTGGCGCTTTACTCAGAATAACTAAATTTGCAAAGCTTTGACATGATTCAATACAAAACCTTTTGTCGTATCTACCTGTAGACCAAAAGTTTGATTTTATTCACTAGGTTTTAAAAAATCGAAAATTTCCATTTTCCCTATAGTAAAATGGCTGTAAATTATGCAAAAATCTATATGGTAAATGGTTTGGATGCAGGTTTTCAACAAGTTTCACTTGTTTAACATTTCCGAAAGTTTCACAATAGTGTTTATGGAACATCAATGATTTAAAATCAGTGAAGAAAAGCAAAACTATTTTCTAATAAAAATTTTCCAAAAAATCCAGTAATACTATAGGAATAGGTTTAGACCCAGTTTTGGCCGTAAAGTAAAGCAACTATACATTGAGCAGTCTTTTGGGGAATAAGAAAGGCGGCCTATGGGAATAAAGTTTATGTATGCTTGCTTGTAAATAAAATCATGAAAAATTTACTAAGATATTTAATAATATATTGCTATAATTTGTACAATCTAATATCTAGAATATAAAAGGAGATGCCCAGAAATGCCACAAGCATGAAACCAAAAGAAGGTATCAGAAACAAATAATGATCAAACAAACGCTATATATGAAATTACCGAACAAAGAAGAACTGCAAACAGAGGAACAGCCTTGAACGATTAGAAAAAAAAAAGCATCTGGGGGCTAAAACCAGTTTTACTCGCGCGAAAACCTCGCAGTGTCTTGCGATGTTTGATTGCAGTACTAGCATTTTCCAACAATGTTACGAAATATTTATGAGTATTGTTTTGCACTTCCGTGATTGCAGGTTGTAAATTTGAACAGGGGCAGTGGGTGTTTTTACACTTGTAATAATTACAGGTTTGATTACGGCCCTAGACGCAATGTATAAAAAAGGAGTAAGAGAAAAGTACAGGGAGTGCCACAATCATAAACCGCATCCCTTCCCAGACACCAAGAGGAAGAGGAAAACCGACAAATCCAAACAAGCACAAAACCGAACAACCGCACGAAAAGCACCAAGACCAGCTTTCCTCCCCCACTCCCCACTCCCCCCTCCCCCCCCCCCCCACCCCCACCCCTTCCCCAAGCAAGGCAACCGCAATGCTACAGTGACTGAAAAACACAAGAACAAAACAACACAAGGCAAGACATAAAACAAATCGCCCCGCAGATTAACCGCAAAAGCAACAAAGAGCAAGACCAACACCGGGACCACCGCCTTAGAACGGCCAGCCGAGCAAAAAAAAGTAAGAGAAAAAGCCCAGGGAGAGCCACAATCACAAACCGCAGCCCTTCCCAGACACCAAGAGGAAGAGGAAACCGACAAATCTAAACAAGCCATAAACCGAACAAACGTACGAAAAGCACTAAGATTAGCTCTCTCTTCCCCAAGCGAGGTAATCGCAATACTAAAAGGACTGAAAACACAAGACCAAAATGACACACGGAAATACAACAAATCGCCTCGTAGAATAAACCACAAAGCAACAAGGAGTAAGACTAACACCGGGACCACCGCCTTAGAACGGTCGGTAGAGCAAACCACCGGGAGGTTTAAAAGCACTTTTACAGCTAGCTAACTTCACCTAGGTCCCGATGCTACTCTTAATACAGAAATTCATAAAATTCGGTTCGCATAAAGGCTCCCAACTCAGTCAATGCATCAAAAGCGAAAACATAAAAATCAAATTAATCACTATAAATAAACAAAGACGAGTACTCAAGGTCAGATGATGCACATGAAATATCAAGCCTTAGTTTTCTTAGAAAAAAAAAAAAGAAGAATGTTGTCTACTACAATTTTGCATGGTGCTTTAAGGGTTAAATCTGTGGACTGACTTTATTCTGGATATCTTCTGTATAAAGGGAAGATATTCTAAATAAAGTGCTCCATGAAAACAGACTTTGTGTGAATACTTAGAAGGCCTCTAAAGAGTCCCACAAGATATAGCCACATGCAGAAATAAGGAAAAATATACACAGTTGAACCTCAATGGCTCAAAACATCTTATGGACCATGGTAAAGTCTTCGAGAAATCGGTAGTTCAAGCCAGTGAGGGTTTATCATGGTGCTAGGTCAGAAGGCAAATGGAGATAATTTAGGAAAATCTTTTGATCTTTACAAAAATGGTATGTTGAGTGTACTCATTAGAAGCTTCGATGAGGCAATTCTAATGAGTATACACAACATACAATTTCATGAGAATTTCCTTACAATGTTTTGTGTTCTGGAGCTACCAGTTGAATTTCTTAGGGACTCAAAATACAAGTTCGAATGAGCCATGGTGAACGAGCCATCCGGGTTCGAGTTATTGAGGTTCAACTGTATCTGGATGCATGCCTTGTTCGGACTATCTAGCACTATGTGGTATCTCATCAGAATGTTTTCTGGAGAAAATAAAAAATATGGTAACTGTCCTGAAGTTTTGGACCAATTTTACCTGGAGTTCTGATATTCAGTACTTATTATTGCTGACCACATAACTGCCAAAACATGATGTACTAAATTAGACCTACACCTATACTGAATTTGATCCTATAATGAAAACTTGTTAGGAAGCTGTATTTG
>CAXHKG010000211.1:0-25221 GCA_964016985.1 Anodontia alba
CGGCCGTATAGAATTCCTGAAAAATATCATCATACATACATGTATTTGTAAGAAACCTAAAACTTGAGACATTTAATTTTTGGGGGGAGAAGTTTGTGACAATTTAGGTTTTCCCTCATGAAAACAATTACTATAGACCTGTACTTATTAGAACCCCCTTGCCAAGGTAGAATTTTTTTTTTTTTTTATTCTGGATACTATATACAGTTTTCTTTTTCTCCATAAAAATGTATATTGTGGGTATTTCTTACATTATTCACAATATACATGTACAAATGTACCTTTTTTATGGAGAAAAAGATAAATAGATTTCTTCAGAACCAACAATATACCTTTTATGGAAAAAAAAAAAGGAAAAAATATCCTTGATTTATCACCGAATAATCCCATTAGCTATTCCTGAAATACAAATAGTACAATATTCCAAGCCCTTTAACTTTAAAAGTTGTAGCATCATGTTTTCCTCTATTCTCTGGAGCCTAAAAACCTGTATTGTTTTATAATTGTAAGTATCCATAGTACCAATTACATGTAACTAGAGCTGGTGTTTGTAAAACACTATGCCCCCAACTGCCTGACTCTAACACTGCTTGACTCCAACACTGCTTGCCCATGACGGTAACAACAGTACAAACATACCAGATTTCAATGTTATTTTATTAAAAGGGAAATAACTCTAAACTGGGAGATAATTGGGATAGGAAAAAAATATGGGTCACCTATTTTTTCATGAGGAACCCATATATGAAATTTCAAACTAGCGTGCACAGTTCAAAACTTATGCTATGCACCAAAAAATGTGCAATGTAGAAATGCCCAAAATGACAAGGGGCCATAACTCAATTAGTAATTTTTTAGAATTTATTCCAAAGTTAATCAGGTCATCTCCACATCACTACCTACCTATTCCTTAAATTCCATGGCTCTAGCTTCAATAGTTTTTGAGAAACTTTGCTGACAAGATTCCATCCATATTTCTTCAAAGGGCCATAACTCAGAAAAGGAGCATAATCCTGATGGGAAAAAAATATGCGTCAGCTATTTTTTCATGGGGAATCCATACATGAAATTTCAAAACCCTAGCATGCACACTTCAAAACCTATGCTAAGCATCAAAAAGTGTGCAATGTAAAAATGCCCAAAATGACAAAGGGCCATAACACAAGAAGTACTTGTAGTAGTAGTTTCAGAATTTATTCAAAAGTTAATCAGGTCATCTACTCATTGCTACCAATTTATTCCTTAAATTTCAAGGCTCTAGCTTCAATAGTTTTTGAGATATTTTGCTGACAAGACTTCATCTATATTTTTTTTCAAAGGGCCGTAACTCAGGTAAGGGGCATAATCCTAATAATAATAAAAAAAATGTGTAGCTATTTTTTCATGAGAAATCTAAATATGAAATTTCAAAACCCTGGCATGCACCGTTCAAAACTTATACTATGCATCAAAAAAGTGTGCAATGTAAAAATGCCAAAAATGACAAGAGGCCATAACTCAGAAAGTACTTATCAGAATTTATTCAAAAGTTAATCAGGTCATCTACTCATCGCTACCAACACATTCCTCAAATTTCAAGGCTCTAGCTTCAACAGTTTTTCAGATAGCTTGCTTACAAGATTCAATCCACATTTTTCAAAGGGCCATAACTCAAAAAAAAATATGTGTCAGCTATTTTTTCATGAGGAATCCATATATGAAATTTCAAAACCCTAGCATGCAAGGTTCAAAACATGCTGTGCATCAAAAAGTGTGCAAAGTAAAAATGCCCAAAGTTATAAAGGGTCATTATTCATTAAGTAATTGTCAGAATTTATTCAAAAGTTAATCAGGTCATCTATTCATCAATACCAATCTATTCACCAGGTTTCAAGGCTCTAGCTTCAGCAGCTTTTGAGATATTTTGCTGATAAGATTCCATACATATTTTTTGAAAGGGCCATAATCCTGATGGGAAAAAAAAAAATATGTGTCAGCTATTTTTCCATGAAGAATCCATATATGAAATTTCAAAACCCTAGCATGCACAGTTCAGAAGTTATTCTATGCAGTAACGGACAGATGGACACACAGACAAACGCACGCACAAACATCCCAGAAGCAATATGCCCCTCCAACTTCTTCGAAGTTGGGGGCATAAATATACGAGATACCATTTCACAATTTCACTGGGTAGGTACTGTCAATAGGTATGTGCATGCCAAACAAATAAACATTTTTACAAGTGGTTTAAAAGTTACCGCAATTTTCACAAAATAATTATGGACTTTCGGACAGTCTCATTGAAGTTATTGATAAAGAAATCTGACATTTAAAAATTTCATTGATTAGATCTTATCAAAATGTATCTGCAAGCAAAACTTATTGTTTAACCATCTCATCTGGAGCCCTAAGAATCTTTAATATTTTTCCCCTTAACTGGAGCCCCAAAACCCTATACTGTTTAATGAGTACTCAGTAGTACACATTAATTATACCCAACTGTATCTGACAGATTCATTGGTTCTAGAAGGCCTTGTCAATATGTATCTGCATGCCAAAAATATTTTGAGAGGTCTAAAAGTTATAGGATTTTCACAAACTAAAAACAAATAGACAGGTACATTTGCTCTACAAGACAATTAAGTTGCAAAGAAATCTTATATTTAGGAATTTCACATCAGGTATTGAGGTATTGTCAATAAATGTATGTATCTCTCTTATTCAGAGACCCAAGAACCTTCAAATGTCTTTTTTCTTCTTCTTCTTCTTTTTTATCTGGAGCCCTGGAAACATTTTTTTTTGATGAGTACAAATTAATCACACCCAAATCCATCTAACAATTTCATAAATTAGGTCTTGTCAACATGTATCTGCATGCAAAAAGTTATCAAAATATTCCAAGGGGTTTACAGCCTGTCAAGATTATTTCCCTTATTCTGAGCCATCAGTAAATTGAAAGGTGAAGCAAAAAAAAAAAAAGATCCATGAGAAAAAAAACCCTGATTATCCATAAGCAGAATTTAGCTTGTCTCATGTCACCCAATCATAAATAAGACAGCTTAAACCCACAGAGGTGGGATGAAAAGCAATTCAGAGCACTAAACATTAGCGGCCTTATTTACCATTCGGCCAAAGGGTCTGCCAAGGAAGAAAAACTGACTTCTGCAGTAAGACAGTTGGTTGTTAGTCTTGCAGCCTTTTACCACATTTTAGTCTGGGCATGGTCAATAAAACCCATGAACAAAGTTCTGTTAATACTTAACCTACAAATGTCTTGTGAACATAGCTCTTGGGTGGCGTATATATTATATTCCCAAGAATATACCATATCTAGATGCAGCAGGCACATGGACAAGAGTGGTAGAAGATTTAAAGACCAAAGCTGCACCAGAGAATGCTGTGTTAAACGCAGGTCTGAACATGCAACCTCCTGTGTAACAACTGGACGGCAGATCCGAGTGACCCAGCCAAAGATATTTTGAAATATTAATGCCTTTGGCAGTCTGACACTTTGAAATAAAAACAGCTTTCAATGTTCAGTAAATTAGAGTAATTAAGCCACTTATATGTGTAAACTGCCTGCAGAAGTTAAAACGCTTAAATCTGAGAGACCAGCCAGAGATATACACCACCTCTTTATAACACTACTGTTGGGATCCAAAGCATAAACTATGTTGGTTAAAGAACCGTGTTGTATTCAAACAAAAAAGTAAAGATTATACAGAAAAATGACCATTTACGGTCATTTTTCTATATAATCTATGCATTTTTAAGAGCGATCTTTGGACTGTGACAGCTTAAAATCCAAAACCATGTTCTAATGAATTGTGTTATAATGAGGTTGATGTGTGCATGTATGGAACAATGAACTGCCTAAGGGGAATAAACTGGCTTCAATATTCAGACATTTGGAAGAATTAACTTCTTTCAGCAGGAATACACCAGTCATATGTAACAACTGCTCCCCAATATCTCTCATCCCACCCTGGGTTTTCCCTGACATTTAAGGGGACTTAGGTCTCTTTTGATGCATATTTTAGGGGACATATGGGGTAATTTCAGGGACTGAATGCTTGACTTTTACAGAATATATTGCAAATTCAAAGGGATATCAACCTCTCTCTAAGATGAAGCCTAAGCTCAACCCTAACCCTAATACTGAATCTACTTTAAGAAGAATACTAGCCCTAAATAAATCTACCTTTCAAAGAGGAAAGCATTTGCTACTTCAGTGCTGGCTAACCAGTACAAACTTTAGGGTGGGCCTGCCTCATGTATTCCTTAAATTAACATGCCTATGAATAATAATTTTCCACAAACAATCTTATCCATTACTGATGTGTAGCCCATCACCAAACTAGCATCACACTTCCATGGTCTTTTTTTACTCCCGTTCTTACTCTGGTTCCTAGGCTCAACCCTAACCCTTATACTGAATCTACTTTACGAAAAATCCTAACCCTAAATTAAAATTACTTTTCAAAGAGAAAAAATAGCAACTTTAAAGCATGCTAACTCGTACAAATCTAGCTAGGGTGGTTCGTTTCATATGCATGTATATTCTAAAATGAAAACTTCATTAAATAGTAATTTTGCACATACATAAATTTGTATATATACATGTACCGTACTTTAATAATCTTATCCATTAGTGCTGTGGAGAGCCCTTTGCCAAACTAGCTGGTCACTCTTCCACAGTCTGTTTTACTCCTGTTGTTATGCTGGTTCCTAAGCTCAACCCTTACCCTAATAATGAATCTACTTTTAAGAGGAATACAAACCCTAAAATAATATAACTTTTCAAAGAGAAAAGCAATAGCCACTTCAGTGCATACTAACCAGTACAAATCTACTTGGGGTGGGCCTGCTTCATGTATTTCTAAACTTAATACTTCCAGGAGTGATGACTTTCCAGAAATAATCTTATCCAAACTATTTGAACCCTAATACTGAATCTACTTTAAGAGGAATACTAACTTTAAAATGAAATTACTTTTCTTAAGAGAAAAGCAACAGCTAAATTAAAATTACTTTTCAAAGAGAAAAGCAATAGCTACTTTAAAGCATGCTAACTAGTATACTCTAGCTAGGGTGATTCGCTTCATTTATATTCTAAAATGAAAACTTCCATGAATAGTAATTTTGCACATATATTTGTATATATACTTTAATAATCTTATCCTTTAGTGCTGTGGAGAGCCCTCTGCCAAACTAGCTGGTCACTTCTCAATGGTCTGTTTTACTCCTGTTGGTATGCTGGTTCCCAAGCTCAACCCTAACCCTAATAATGAATCTACTTTTAAGAGGAATACTAACCCTAAAATAAAATAACTTTTCAAAGAGAGAAGCAATAGCCACTTCAGTGCATACTAACCAGTACAAATCCACTTGGGGTGGGCCCGATTCATGTATTTCTAAACTTAATACTTCCAGGAATGATGACTTTCCACTAACAATCTTATCCAAACTCTTTGTAACCCTAATACTGAATCTACTTTTAGAGGAATACTAACCCTAAAATGAAATTACTTTTATTAAGAAAAAGGCAATAGCCACTTTAATGCACGCTAACAACTAGTACAAATCTACCTTGTACTTCCATGAATTATAATTTTCCACAAATAATCTGATCTAAACCCTTACCCTATACTACTGAATTCAGCACAAGAGATGTGTTTACTCTAAAAGTTAATTACAGTATGTTGTAAAATGTGACAAGTTTATCGGGGTTAGTAATCCTCCTATTTTTCTTTAAAGAACCAGCCGATAAAGGTTACAGTACAGTGATAAAATCATATTCAGAGGAAGAGGGCCTTGGGATGAAAAAGTAGGGTGATGCCATCTGCATAATTGTACAAGCTACCTTTCAAAGTATTCAAAATACATCATTTATGTACAAAACATATAAAAATGGTTCTAAATTTTATCCCTGCAGAACACATTAATGTTATATAGACAGGTTTTCGTGATGTGAAGAAGCTAGCAAAATTACTGCTTTTATGTATATGGGACAATATGTCTGAGTGACAAAAACAAAGAATGTTAATGAGACAGCTTTATTATTAGCGTAGCCTAATACAGATCTTGGTTTACTCTGTCGCTGATCAATATTCCGACATAATCTCCATGTGACAAACCATTATACCCTGGATTACTGACTGATACACTGGGTGAGAGTGTAGCTAGGTCTTTATATTCAAGTATATTATAATGGTCAACTATCAACAACAACCCTGTCAGTAAAAAATAATGTACATTTTATGCTGCGAATTATGTCCGATAATCAATCAATCAATCAATCAGTGATATGGAGTTGTCTTATGCCATTTTAGATTGTGTGTTTATTTTTGAATTTGCAATTGCTATATGCCAGTCACTGGCTTACAGTGTAATTCTCTGCTTAATATGTGAATGTCTGTTTATAAAGGGTAAAGTTTCCTGAAACTTATATGGAGATTTAAACATTTGTATATTTCTCAGAGTGAAAATATAGACTTTCCAAACAATTCTACATGACGGGTATAAATACTGATGTCGGGATTCAATCATCTAGCACTTGTTTCTCCCGGAGCTCCTGCTAATTGTTGCAAGGATAAAAGTAAGAAAATAAACCCAGTGGTCGGTATTATTTTATGTCCATCTAAACTATTTGCTTACAAGTATTCCCATTGTTGATTTAAATGGAAAATCTTGAAAATAATTCATCTTCAGTCAAACAAAACAATGTCAACGTAACGCTTTCAGTACTGTTTTTTTTTTTTTTTTTCTACTTTCGTTTTCACCGGAAGTCATGTGCTATGGCATTATGGCTACTGGAATAACGCTAATTCATCGTTCGTGGCTGCAGAATTATAATACTACATAGTAACTGGTTAACATCAAATTAACTTAGAACGATTTCACGCTAAAAAAAAAAAAGAAGAAAAAATATGCATACCATTCCCATTTGCTACTACACTATCATGTTCAAAGCCCACCGTAAACAATTAACAAATCGCTTGTAACGTCACTGCCAAAACTTCCAGCTTGTAAGAAAAATTTAATCAGAAGTTCAACGTAAACAAATAACGTACGGTTTAGATGGCACTAAAAGAAAAAAATGCAATGTGAAATATAAATATACTTTACCACAGCTGAAGTAGCCTCTGTTTCTTTTGAAATAATGTTGCGTCGGACTCGGCAGTTTCTACAATACAGGGTCGCGACTTGAACAGCGGAATAATTCTTGGGTCGTGATTTGCCCTTGGACATCCAAACAAACCGTCGAACGAAAAAAAGTTATAAATGTCAACATTTTGCTGACCTGTTCAATTAAAATTCACATGTATTACTATAGTTAGCGCACTGCAACAGTTTCATATGTACGTAAAGTATATAATTTCTTTGAACTATTTTTCAGTGCGGAAGGAAAATGAACTCGTCCAAGTAGGGATGAAAGACCTTGTCCTAAACGTTTTAGTAGATCAAAAACTGAATTCTGTCAAAAAATGCTATTTCTTTCTATAATCACTTTTCGTGTTTAACATTGAATACGCTAATAGAACCCTAACTCGACTTACAATATCCAAACGAGTTCATCTTTAAAATGTGCACCCCCACCAAGTGGACGAGTTCAACAATTGTGGATACAATTGTAGGCTTATTAATTACGATTTGTAGAATTACTTACAGTAATTTGTATATGTAAGTAACCAACGCCTAGAAAAAAAGACACGAAATATTCATTGAATATACTACAGCGATACATATGTTAAAAAGGTTCAAAAGTCGCTTTATTGCATAAAGATGCATTATATTTCATATTGTAACATATACATAATGACATTAGTTCGGTCTGGTTTTGAAAGTAGGCGCTGTTTATAAAGTACAATCTGAACCTGCCCATGAAAAAAGATCCATTATTATATTATCGCCAGTGCCAATGCTGTTCGCAGACAGGTAGTAGGACATTGATGAAGCTTCAGGCGAAAATTTATGTCTTCGGCCACATTAGGGGGTTCCCGTATATATAACCACAAATCGGATACCTCTAAGTGCTCTTTTTTATGTGACGCCTCAACTTTTTTTTTAACTGACAGAGATACTGCACAAGTTATCCCTTACAGTTAACTTGACACATATCTGTGCTCCATACAATAAAACAATCAAATTTATCTGTTATTATTATTAGTATTGATACCACTACTACCACTACCACTACTACTACTACTATTAATAATAATAATAGATCAAATGGGCGGTTTTCTTCAACCTGTGCCAAACATTTACGAATAATTGAAAATTGTTGTATCAAGGTAGATAAATCGTACTTGAATTCTGATTAATTTATAAGAAATGTCTGCCCTTCTTATCCTACATAGTCTAAGCAAAAAAAAATTTACCCTGAATCACAGTGGAAACGGAGGCGAGCAAAGCGCAAAATCTGGACTTTGACTAAACAATATAATAGCAAAAATAAATTTCAAAACTCGAAATTCATCGTATAGTTTAAAATATTGCGTTTAATTTAATTTTATATTTTTCATGCCAGTTTTTATTACCCTTACCCGCTGGATACTCGGACGTGATTTTCAACACCGGGACTTGGACATCGTACTGCAACATCAGCAACAGAGATAAATATATTTTATATTTATAATCATTTTAAGATGGGGGTGTTGTCTTTTAATTTTTTGTTTAATTGGTTTAAAAAATCAACTATTTTTTTTATGTATATATATTTTGAATTTTACTCTATGTCTCACACAGAGTCATCATTGAATACCGGGACATGTGGAGCCCGATACCGGGACTTTGGCAAAATGCGGCAACATCAGCAACTGATATTTTTTTATATGTTTATAATTATTTTATAGATTGGAGCACTATTCGGATGTTTAATTTATTAAAATCAATTAAGTAATTTGATATTATCTCATGTCACACACGGAGACCGCAATGAATACCGGGACATGTGAACCTCGATACCGGGACTTTGACAGAATGCCACAACATCAGCAACCGACATATTTTTACAAATTAATATTTTTTCATAGATTGGAGTATTGCCTTTTATAAGGTGTTTAATTTATTAAAATCGATCACGTAGTTTTGATGTTATGCCCTGTCAAATACGTACGCCCCTATGGATACCGGGACAAGTGAATCTCGATACCGGGACTTTGATAGAAAGCCACAACATCAGCAACTGATATATTTTTATAAATTTATATTTTTTTCATAGATTGGAGTATTGCCTTTTGTAGGGTGTTTAATTTATTAAAATCGATCACGTAGTTTTGATGTTATGCCCTGTCAAATACGTATGCCCCTATGGATACCGGGACAAGTGAATCTCGATACCGGGACTTTGACAACATCCTGCAACATCAGCAACAAATATTTTTTTAATCAAATATCATTATTATGTAGATTAGATTATTGTCGTTAATTTGGTGTTTAAATTATTAAAATCTGCCAAGTATTTTTTATGTTATGCTGTGTCAAACACATAAACCTCTATGAATACCGGGACATGGATACCGGGAATACCGTAGAATAGCATGCACCGAAAAACAACCTATCAATAGACCCGTTACAAATCCTGGGTTTTTCATAACAACAATTGTCTGTTATTTCCCCTGCTTTGGATTTATGTCCCTTAGTTTAAAATCCGATTGGCTCGTTAAGATATGACTTTTCTGATTTTTTTTTTTTTTTTTTTTTTTCGATTGGGGGTGAAAAGGAAGGAACTGTTTGATCTCGTGGTTCAAAGATTTCCACATGACTATTTTGTGTGCGCGCTTGTTCTTGGTTGTTGGTGGTGGTGTGTGTGTGTGTGTGTGTGGGGGGGGGGGGGGTTTACTGAAAACTCGGACCTAATAATATATTGCATATTGGGTCCAAGGTGAAAACAACATTTTCCTCATTGTTTTGAAATAAACCCCCGATTCCCCATGCAAATTGTTATGGCCATGTACCGTTTGATATGTTTCATCACATACGCCCACAAAATGATACTTTGGGATTTTTGGGAGAAAATATTTGAGTGAGCAGCATTGGCAGATGCGCCACATTAGGCTACACGGCTGTAACATTGTTAACGTTATGTCGAATCGGTTCAGTCTCGGACCCATCAATACCCGGACTGGTAACTATAGTGCTAAATACCTATTTTATCGATATGATGATGTCGTGGCTATGATTTTACTGGTTACCGGGTTTCGTCTGGAGTGTGCGAAAATCAATCGATTAGAAAGTGATAATTATCCACAATAAACTGTGAACAAAACATCACTTATCATTCAAATTGAATACTATGTAATTATTTTGTTTTTTAATCATATTTGTTGAATATTGATCACACATATTATAAATTTCGATGAAGTTTCCAAACACTGATTTGTGAATGAAGCTATTCGTCGAAGAAAAAATGGCGACCATTGTTGAATAGTACTAGCATTAGCAGAGCCTTTTAATGCTTTTTCTCGCTAAAATCAACTATAAATCCAACTTATTCAGCATAAACTAGCTTTGTTTTATTGCTTTATCAGCATATTATTTTCATAACCGTAATAGAAATTTGAAAAGTCGACTGTGAAAATGTCGATTCTCTCGAATTTGACCCACATTTTCTAAAACGAGTATGTGCAAAATTCGGCGATTATCTATGTTAAAAGGAATCAGTTGAATGAAATGTTATTAACATATAACGGACCCAAGATTGCATTATTGCTTTATAATAATTTTAACTGGCTTAACTAAAAATAAATGTGTTTAATACTAGTTTAATATGGGTGGAGTTTTGCAAAATATAGATTCCGAAGTGACGTAAGCATCACCAGCACCCGCGACATGATAATTAACGGAAACGGACAGTAACGAATCCGGGTCGTTTCGCCCGTGGGTCGTTTCGCCGGGTCGTTTCGCCCTGGGTCGTTTCGCCCTTGTTTTTGGGGTGGGTCGTTTCGCCCTTATTAGGTGGGTCGTTTCGCCCGTGAGTCGTTTCGCCCTGGGTCGTTTCGCCCCAATATATTATAAGGCCCATACGGACATAGATAGACAAACTGGATGGAGGGAGGGAGGGTGAGATGGGTGGGTGGATAGATGGATGGATCATAGATATTATAAGGCCCATACGGACAGATAGACAAAATGGATGGATGGATGGATGGATGGATGGATGAATGAACGAATGAATGATTTAATGGATGAATGAATGTATGAATGAATGAATGAATGAATGAATGAATGAATTATAAGGCCCATACGGACATACAGATAGACGAACTGGATGGACAAATGGAGGGAGGGAGGAATGGGTGGATAGATGGATGGATCATAGATATTATAAGGCCCATACGGACAGATATACAAAATGGATGAATGAATGAATGAATGAATGAATGAATGAATATGTGTGTGAGTGTGTGTATGTATGTATGTATGTATGAATGGATGGTGCGTGGGATAGATCGTTTCGGCTCAATTTTAAGGCCCTTACAGACAGATAGTTAAACTGGATGGATGGATGGATGGATGGATGGATGGATGGATGGACGGACGGACGGACGGATGGAAACAGACAGGCAGACGGACGGACGGATAGATAGATAGATAGATAATGTCATTATGTGGTTGTTTTGACAGTATTATTAATTATACGAGATGACAGAAGTGTGAAAACACGTGCGCGTTAATTGATAAAGGCGTTAATCCATTACGGTAATCCTTTCAGGCTTATAATCACAAATTAACGAAGGTTACTCATGCCTGTTAATTAAAGACGGTGTTTGGCCTTTGTCTTTGGCGGCGAATGGCGGCCGACGTTCCTGAAAAGGCTTTAATGATCCACAAAATTTTATGCACAACTTATTTTTGTTTTAAAAAATGCTTTTATGTGCCGACCGTAGTGTATATAAATGAATTTCAGTCCACATCGCATCATTCATCTTTGAAATCTTCTTCTGATTGTCAAAGAATCTCTAGTTATGTCTGAGTTGTGCATTTCGTGTAATTTCTCTGTTGGTCGTCGGCAAGCAGTAACTTGCGATGTTTGTGGTAGAAAGCAACATCGTCTTTGCGGAACAGGTAACTTATTTACTTGTTATGTATTTAATTTTAAACGCCATTCTTTACGAGACAGGTATGTTTATTTATTTGTTAATTTAAAGGTCATTTCAGCTGTACATGAGAGGTAAGTTTATTTATTTATTTTATTTATACTCATCAAAATAATTTAAGGGCCACTTAGTGCAAATTTCCATATATGCAAACGTTGGCCGGGTATATAACAATACATGTATTATTGGATTTCTGCAAACACACTGGATTGCGAATAGTAAATGGCAGGGTTGGGGAAGACAAAAACATTGGGAAGTGCACATATGTGGCTAGTTCAGGGAAAAGTTTAGTTGATTACGTTATTGCGAGCCAAGAATTATTTCCTTTATTTAGTACTTTTAGCGTTGATGACCCAAATATATTAAGTGATCGTTGTTTACTTCAGTTTTCCATAAAAATGTCAAATTTGTTTAGTAATTTGGATGGTGAGGATTTATCTGGAGGTATTATAGATATGTATGGAATAGTAATTTAGTTGACGAATATCAGTCTGCATTACAGTCAGAAGATATGAAAAGTGCTATTTATGATTTAAGAGAGGAAATTTTAGCCATTAGGTCTCATGAAGCATTAAATTCGAATGTGGCCCATTTTCAGTCAGTTATCGAATCTGTTTGTAACCCCTTGTTTAGAAGGACTATAAAAAAGCAAACTGATGAGTCATTTATTGAAACAAAACAGGTGTGGTTTAATGAGACATGTAAACTGAAAAGAAGTATTTTTATAGATGTTTGGATAATTATAGGTTAGATAAGGAGAATATTGAATATCGAGAAAGTATGATTAGGGCTAGGGCAGAATATAAGAAAATATTAAGGCAGAGTAGATATGAGCATAGAAAATCTCAGACTGAAATGTTAGATAAACGCCGTTTTGACAATGCAAAGAATTATTGGAAATTACTGAAAAAATTATGTCCAGTAGGTGTGTCTAAAACTTTAAATTCACAACATTTTGCAGATTATTTTAGGGCTATAAATAGTCCTGAAAGCAGGTTTTTCCAAGCTGATGAAGATATTTTGTATTATAATGAAAGATATATAAAAGGGGAGTTGGGGGTAATGTTTGATGAACTTAATGTAGAAATAAGTATTTCTGAAATTCGTAAAGCGGTACAATGTTTAAAAAATGGAAAGAGCGGTGGACCTGATTTATTGATAAATGAATTTATTAAGTATGGTATCAATAGCCTTTTACATTATTTTCATGTATTATTTAATAAAATTTTAGATACAGGTTATTTTCCTGACTCTTGGGGAGATGGTTTCATTATTCCTTTACATAAGTAAGGAAGCATTGAGAATGTAGAGAACTATAGAGGCATAACCTTATTAAGTGTGGTAGGTAAACTTTTTACTTGTATTCTTAACACGCGTTTAAATGACTGGGCAGAAAAATATCATATATATGCAGAGGCACAGGCAGGTTTTAGAAAAGGAATGAGTACTTTAGATAGCATCTTTGTTTTAAATAGTCTGATTTCACATTGTGTAAATGAAAATAGAAAGTTATATGCAGCTTTTATCGATTTTAAAATGGCTTTTGACTTTGTAGTAAGGGATGTTCTTTGGTATAAATTAATTCAAAGTGGTGTAAGAGGGAAAATATTAGATGTTATTCAGTCAATGTATAGAAATATTAAGTCTAAAGTCAAGTATGATAATAAATTAAGTAATGATTTTTCAAGTCACCTTGGTGTGAGGCAAGGGGAATGTTTATCTCCATTTTTATTTAGTATGTATCTTAATGATTTGGAAAATGAATTAATGCAGAAGGGGGCTGGGGGTTTTGATATAGGTATGTTGAAGTTATATCTTTTATTGTATGCTGATGATATTGTCATTTTTTCAAATACTAGTGAAGGTCTTCAGAATGGTTTAGATATCTTATCTGAATATTGCAGTAAATGGAAATTAACAGTTAATATTGACAAAACAAAAAAATTATGGTATTTAGAAAGGGGGGTAGTTTACCAAGAAATATGAATTTTACATATGATGGAAAAAATGTTGAAATTGTAAGCAAGTTTGTTTATTTAGGGATAACATTCTCAACTGGCGGTTCTTTTAATGAAACTAACAAGACTTTATCTGACCAAGCTTTAAAGGCAATATTTAAATTAAATCAGTATTTATATCATTTTACTGAACTATCACCTAAGCATGTACTTGAATTATTTGATAAATTAATTAAGCCTATACTGTGTTATGGGAGTGAAGTGTGGGGTTTTTCTAAGCCTGTGCAACAAGAGCGGGTACATTTACAGTTTTGCAAGAAATTGCTCGGGGTAAAGAAATCTACACAAAATGATTTTATGTATGGTGAGCTGGGTAGGGTACCATTACAAACTAGTATTTTATATTCTGTGATTAATTATTGGTTTAAAATACTCGAAAGTGAACAAAGAATGTATATCAAGTATGCATATAAAATGTTAGTGACTGATTTGGAAAATAGACCAAACTCTATAAATTGGGTTTCAAAAGTTAGATAATTACTGTCAACATTAGGTTTTCATGAAGTGTGGTTAAATCAGGGTGTTGGTAACAAGAACAAGTTTTTGGCAGAATTTAAAATAAGGTTAAACGACAATTTTGTACAGAATTGGAATAGCAGAATCACAGAGTCTAGTAGAGCAACTTTCTATTCTTTGTCTTCAAATTTTAATTTTCAGCTATATCTAGAAACAGTTAAAGTAAAAAAGTTTAGAATAGCACTTAGTAAATTAAGATTATCTTCACATAGACTAGAGATTGAAGTAGGTAGATGGGCTCGACCAAATAGAATACCAATAGATCAGAGAAAATGTCATATTTGTATAAATTAGAAGATGAATTTCATTTTTTATTAGAATGTGTTTTATATAGGAACCTTAGAAAACAGTACATAAAGCGATATTTTTGGAATAGACCAAATATGATGAAACTGAAAGAACTTATACTATCAAACAGTAAGAAAGTGATATTAAATTTATGTATTTTCACAGAAAAGGCCTTTAAAACTAGAGCATTATATTATAGTAATCATTAAATATTATTTTTATGCCCCTGCAACGGATGATGCCGGGATAATATAGTTTTCGGTTTTCCGTACGTGGGTGCGTGCGCACGAATGTATGTCTGTCTGTACGAATGTGCGTACATACGTATGTACATGCGTACGTACGTGATTCTGTTAGACTCAGGTTAAGGCATTTGTGCCACGTGGAGTTCTGCGGTTTTGTGGTCGGGTGCCCCACAGCGGGGGCATATGTGTACTGTGGACACATTTTTTAGTTTCATATTATATTTGAATTTTGATATCTCAAAATATGTGTTTTCTCCCAACTGTTAGTGTGTTATTTAGTGGTATGTGTTTGATGTCATTGAATCCATTTGTATTTCTTTCTGTATCATGCATACAACACATGAGCATATATTGCTCAAAGTTGAAATAAAAGTATCTATCTATCTATATTTATGTATTGAGCCAACACATGAGATTTTGGTACTTATCGCATATGCGAACAGCGAGGGCTCAGGCGCGACTGCGTATCCGCGCAGTCACGCCAGAGCCTTCTCTGTTCGCACACATGGAGTAAGAATCAGACGTCTAGCAACACTAGATGGCTGAGCATGCGCATTTGAAGAATGCATTTACGGAGGATGAAAAGTACCATTATCTCGTGTCACAGCTCAATTCGCGAAGTCACGCCAGAGCCTTCGCTGTTCGCACACATGTAGTATAGAACTAGACGAAGGTTCAGATCAAGAATCAGTCATCTAGAACCACTAAGTGGCTGTACATGCGCATTTGAAGAATGTCATTACGGAAGACGAAAAGTTCCATTATCTCGTGTGACGGCTCATATGTCTTCTGGTTGCTGGACTATGAAACGGTGCACGTTCCTCATGAGTAAGGGGTTTTCTCCAGTATGAATCAGGACCCCCCCCCCCCCCCACAAAACCCGCACTCACCTAAAAATTATCGTGGGAAAGTCCAGGCCACCGTAAATATCTCCAAACATGGCCTGGCTCAAGCCTTGGTGCTTTAATAAAAAACAAGGGCGAAACGACCCACCAAATAGGGGCGAAACGACCCACGGGCGAAACGACTCAGGGCGAAACGACCCAGGGCGAAACGACCCACGGGCGAAACGACTCACGGGCGAAACGACCCGGGACCACAGTAACAAGTCCGGGTATTGATGGGTCCGAGGTTCAGTTCAGTTTTCACTTTTTTCCTGTGCAGTGTTAGTTCGTTAAGCGAATTACTCATGCAGTACCAAGGCTACTTTCTGTGCGCACACCTCAGAGGCGTACACATTTTTGTCAATAACTGACAACCGTTATCATTGTTTATATTTAAGAAAGGTAGCCTAGTTTTTTTAACGTTCTTTGAAGTATGAATAACATCGGGTCATAAGCAAAGTGCTAGCTAGCATTGTTCATACTTTAATTATCGGCACGTTAAAGGTTTCGGTAAAGACCCACTGAGTATATGTCACAGTGAGCTCATTGATTGCTGAGACAGGACCGCCAGTGAACTGTACACTTTTCATTGGAGTGTAAATACAGAAAGCAGTAAAATTTAATTGTGTATCGCATCTTTAATATAGCAGCTGACTTATTACAGCAAAAAAATGTGTCTTCGGCGTAAATGCAAAGATCCAGATCAGCCAGCGGTGATATATAGACTGATCAGGAACTTTGCTCTTCTTCCTTCTGTTCTACCGTACCAAATGGTTCTATAAGCGGACAGTAAAGGTCCTGATCAAACTGCGCGGGTGCACAGACTGACCTGTGCCTTCGCTGTCCGCATATGCCCAAAGACACGTTTTCGCATATCGCGGCTATTAGTCTTAAGTACATTTAAAGAAAATGGCTTTTTTGAACATTTCCCTCACACAAATGTATTTGAAAGCACAAACAGTTAAAGAATGAAAAATACTACAAACATTTAAGTGAAGACCCTTCTGAAAATATTGTCAAAGACATTATCAGAACAGTAAATAACATTGCACAGAAAGGACAGAGAGAGGAACGGAATGATCTGGTGAATGCAAATGTCAGGGTCCCACAATTGTATGTGCTTCCCTAGATACACAAAGAATATGATGCAACTCTTCCTGTTGGTTATCTTGGCCGCCCTATTGTATCTTCTTGCAATTCCCGTACAGTATATATTTCGGGATTCGTTATCGAAATTCTGCAACCCCATGTAAAAAAATCTTGAGTCATATGTTAAAGCGGATTTCTTAAGAAGGTTACAAAATGTTCCGTGCGTTTCAAAGGAAGCTTTCTTAGTGACACTTAATGTTACTTCACTGTAGAGTAATATTTCACACAGTGATGGTATAAAAGCATGTGAACACTTTTTGAACTCGAACTCTGAGGGCAGAGATATATCTACTGAGTCCAGTCAGTGACCTTATTTCAACTGTATTGACTAAGAATCACTTTCAGTTTAACGGTGATAATTACTTACAAACTATGGGCTGTGCATAGGGTACAAAATGGCCCCCAGTTATGTTTCCCTGTTCATGAGTAAATTTGAAAAAGATGTATAAAGTCAGTATCATCAGTATCCCCTTGTCTGGCTTAGATTCTTGGATGACATTTTCCTTATGTGGCAACATTCTGAAAAGGAACTGCTTGATTTCAGTGAGTATCTCACATCCGTCGATAAAATTTACGTACCGTTATTCCAATGAAAAGGCTACATTTCTTGATGTAGACATCAGTAAAAATAGTGATGGTATTTTGGATACTTCGGTTCATGTAAAAAAGACGAACAATCACCCTTTCAATTATTTGTAAGTACAAAATTACAATGGTTCCAGATAAGAATTAACCATAGGATTCAATTACCAACAAAAAAAATATCTGTATAACATAAAGCAAATACCAAGCCCCCTATGTAATTTCTGTCAGGAAGAGGAATCTATAAGTCATATGCTTTGGTCTTGTCAGGAAAGTCAGTCCCTAATTGGTCAATTCATCTGATGGTTAAATAATAAAAATATAACTCTGATATTGGTTGAAGAGATTTTCATTTTTAATATAGAAAATACATACCGTCTACCAGACTTACAGATAATCATGTTCGTTAAATATTACATATACATAACAAAACACGTTAATCAACAATTGTCATTAATTGCTCTGAAAAACAAACTAAACTTTTTTTGTGAACTAGAAAAGTATGCAGAAACAAAAAGTAATCATTTGGTAAAATTTGAACAAAAATGGTATAAATATAAAGAATTATTAGAAGCAATACATTGAGTTTATATGATGCTCCTGACATCTTAATTAAGATCTGACAAGTACAAATGTATTATGTCTGAGATTTTTGTATACTGCCATCCTCACTGAGAGAAGATATCCAGAGCACCTTTTTTTCTTTCATTTTTTTTTATTGTATATGTCTGTTGGTCTCTTGTCTGTTTTTCTTTTCTTTTCTTATCTGTTCTGTCATCTAGTGGTGGACATTAAGTCTCCTGTATGTTGAATAAAAGTGTGTGGAAGTGAGACAGAGCAAATGTATATAATTAAATATCACACTATATATTCACCCTAAATACTGGGACGTTTTAGCTCTTAACCATATACGTCCTAAAGTCCGAGCTATAAGCATGATCAGATGGTACAATGTCTGCTCTTGTTTGGCAGTGTTTGCACAGGCTAATTTGTCCCAATACTTGAGGTAGAAAAATAAGTTAGACAAAACGCAAAAACTAGGATCTTAATGTAATCGCCTATATACATGTATATTGTAAGGTATCCAGGGGGATGGTCCTCCCCGACCCTCTGTTTACCATAGGACGGGGAGAATAAATGGGTTATCACCAGGTAACTGAAAAAAAAAAAAAAAAAAAAAAAAAAAAAAAAAAAAAAAAAATGTCTGTTTTGGTCTGTAGAGTTGAAAAGGCTAATCTCAACTGCGAATTCACCGCACCAAGATTGTCTAACCGGACATGTTTGATTATAATGGCATTAATATGTCAAAATTATTAACCTTTAAGCCTTGACGAATGTTGAATTTTTACAACATTTTTGACTAATATTTGAACCAGGCTAATGGTCACTAATTAGCCTTTACAACTCTATGAGCAAATCAGCAGACGACAAGTCGATGCTATTTTGTTTCATATTTGTTCCAGAAAACAGGCCTTGACACTTCATACAAACTGTCTCTTGAGGAGAGAATTTGTATGAAGTGTCGAAGCCTGTTTTCTGGGGTAAATAAGAGGAGTATTTTAAGATGTCATCTGCTGAAATTATTATGCTATATTATTATGCTAAGCGTTAACGGAAGCAAGTCCCATGTCAAATTTTACAGCTGTCGTGTTGACAGTTGACGACCGATCATAACTGAAATGGATTTCAGCCGATAATCTTCTGTGGTAAGTTTCAAACTATATTTGAATGGTGATTTCAGAGGAGGGGTTGGGGATGGCGAGTGGGGTGGGTGGGACTCGATTTAAATAAAATTACCGTAATACACTACGTATTCGGACAGATGTACGGACGTGAGCAAACTGTATAGACCCAAATCAGAAGCCGCAGGACGCGGCATCTGATCGCTGTCTTCACTCTTTGCCACTCACCCGGCAATTTCACACACATTCACAGGTAGTAAAATGGACTTGTTGAAGAGAAGTGTTTGGTTAAGAGTAAGGGGTGTGAATATTTAGGCTAAATACCGTATTCCAAATGTATCAAATTTATCCAAAGTGTCCAATGAAAATGAAATTTTTAGTAAAAGTGGTGTTCGCCTAAACCTCTCGAATCCCCTCTGAGTCCGAAAATGTTTTGTTAATCTAATGTACAGTATTTACTCTAAATTTGGACACAAACGGCAAACAGTGTAAACCCTTATTTGACGCCTCTTATTATACACTAAATATTCTCACATATTTCTCTTTACCGCATACTTCTAAAACTTAAAAAAAAAAATACATTTTACTGCATGAGAATAAGTCTAAAATTTCTGTATGGGTTGCAAACTGTGTAGACCCTGATCAGACGGCGTCTGATCTGGACCAAAACTAGAATGTATTTGCCCTTACCTGTCTGTCCAAATACTTAGTGTAAAACGGTAACAATTATCATCAAATATTTTGTATTTTAACTGCACGACCCAAAGAAGAGTCGGCCGACTGGAAAGCGCCCTATAACCAATCTGTGCGTCCGTCCGTCCGCCTATCCGTCCTCCCGTCCGTGGCAAAAGTGGTGATAATTCTTGAATCGTCAGGAATAGTTTGATAATTTCAGCAAGCAGACTGATGCCGACAACAGGCTTGCCAAATGACACTTTTCATTGCCCGCGGCTAAGGGTTGGTTGGTTGGTTTGTTGGTTTCAAGTTCAACGGCAAAGTCAACACTGTTTAGGTCATGTCGAGCCGGTCATTTTACCTAAGTACACTTTTCCTGGGTTGGCTTAGTCTCCAGTACCAGTGCAATTCTTTCGCCAAACACTGACAACTGCCTTTCTTAAAACAGTGGAAGCGAGAGCATGATCAGTCTCCACGAAAGAAGGTGCCAAATCCGTGACCTGACCGGCTAAGCTGAGGCAAAGGCAAGTATGAGGCGGGTAGTGCACCTTATGCATCGTTTATATGCATAAGTTTGCCCCTAGGGACAAATTTACCCCCAGGGGCAAATATACCCCTTGGGGTAAACTTGTCATGTGAACGCATTTGCCCCTAGGGGCAAAATTTACCCACGTGGGTAAATTGCCCCAGCTCAAGGGTATATTTGCCCCTAGGGGTATTTTACCCCTAGGGGTATATTTCGTCATGTAAACGCAATGTTTAATTTACCCATAGGGGTAAATTTTGTAAATATGTTTGGAATGCCTCAAAATACATGTATACAATGTTTATTTTGCATAAGTTTTATTTGTTTATTTACTTGATGTCTGCAAATATACTTGTACCTTCTCAGTCACAAATTTATGTTTGCAAGTTGTGGTCAGAAGTGAGTTATTTGACAAGAATACTATTATGCTAGTAGCAGTTAGGATACTGATTCAAGGCAAATATGATTTATAGTTATTATGGTGCTGATCAAGTAGCACACTTTTGTGCTGATCTATAATTAAATAGTTAATGTCATCAAGAAAGTTTTCGCAGTATTTTTAACCAATCTGATGACTAAAATTAATTCTCATTTCTTAACGCTTATCGTTCCCATTTCTTAACGCTTATAGCTGAGGGTAAAATTATTAGCAGACAACAACTTGAAATATTTCCTTATTATTCTCAGAAAATAGGCTTTGACATTTCAAGAAAATGGTGCCATCCCTTTATTTTCTGAGGGAAAACAACAACAACAAAAAAAAAAAAAAAAAAAAACAAACAAACACAGAAATACTACCAATTTGGCATCTGTTAATTTCGCCCAGAGAACCAGAGTGGTAAAGGTTGATGACTAAACAAAAATTACCAGGGGATATAAAAAATGGTACCAGATCAGACTGTTTATCTGTTCAACAATCTCCGCACAGTCTGATTACGGTCTAAGGTACTCACACACATGACATTTCAACAGTTTAATATGTGACAATCATTTGAGTATAGCCATCTGCAAACACACTAAATACTAGCAAAGGGGTTTGCAATGATCATGGACAGTCATTACCGATGAACAATTAGTTTATCTTTATATGTAGAATCCCATCGGTAAATAGGAAATACCCTGATCAGACTGTGCAGATCTATGTCACCAGAATTGAGTTCCCTGGTATTCCCAGTTTCAGGTCCTATGCCAACATTCAACATTTTCATACAGTCTAACCTGAATTATAAAAAGCGATTATCACTTTTCTTGATTATTACCGGTTAGTTCCATTGATTAATGCTTGTTTCATGTCTGGGTCACATAGCTGATGTGTGGAAAAAAATAACTGTACCATCTGCTTACACATCTGGTCATAATCAGGGTCTATACTGTGACAAAACTACAGGACACCTTCGCCTCACTGAAACCACCCCTCTTCCCCACCCCCACCCCCCCCCCCCGTCCGCCCATCAATACATGTCAGTATGGTGGCATAATTGCTTTGTTTACAGCAGAATATTATAGATCCTGCCCAAACTTTGGTGGGGCTATACTGTCTTGCTCCTGTGGAATATTAGCTAAACATTTTGGAATACAGCAGCAAAATCTGGAACATTATATTACTGACCACTAAATAATACTTTTTTTTTTCACCAAAAACTTTCTTTCCCTACTTCTTGTATCTGAAGCTTGATAATGCAGATTAACGCTAAGCACCTGGGTAAAATGTTCACCAGACGACATTTTGAAATATTTTTGTTATTTTTCTCAGAATACAGGATTTGATATCTTATGCAGATTGTCATCAATGGAGACAATTTGCATGAAATGTCAAATCTAGATCTCTAGAAAAATAAGAAAAATAACATCAGTTTGTCATCTGCTACATATTCTCAGATGAAAGAAACAATGCTGCTATTATAGATAAGCTTTTATATAAAAAGAAAACTATCATTTGCCCCTTCTTCCTAAAACACATATAAACGCAACCATTTACCCATAGGGGTATTTAACAAGATGGGGCAAATATTTACCCCTAGGGGTAAATTTACCCCTAGGGGTAAACTTAATGCATATAAACGGGGCTTTAGTAACAGTTGATTGCCAATTATATTTATGTCAAGTGGACTTCTACTTTAACTCTTTTGGACCGGTCTATTTCCAATTTAAGGGGTATCTGGTCAGTTTTTATTGTTACCATATTTTATAGAAATTCCTGTGTTTAATGCAAACAGTGTAGACCCTGATCAGTCGCCGCGTTCTGATCTGGGTCTGCACTGTTTGTCAATCTTATAACAGATTCTAAAAGGACTGACTGTTGAGAACACACACACACACACACACACACACACACACACACACACACACACACACACACACACACACACACACACACACACAGAAATTCCTATGTTTTCTGGGTCAGACTATCTAGTTTCGGCCAATAAAGCCTCGTCGGTGACCCTCATTCAACGAATCCAGATATGGGTTCAATGACCACAAAATACCACTCATGATATTGAAGTATGGGGAGACATTTTACGGCTGTCACATGGCATTAACATCAGCTTTAATAGTGATGAAAAAGGATTCTAAAATGACTGACCATTAAGAGGAATGGACACGCATACACACACACACGCACACGTGTGTGTGTGTGTGTGTGTGTGTGTGTGAGTGTGTGTGTGTGTGAGAGAGAGAGAGAGAGAGACCCACGGTAACCTGCTAATTCTCTCATATGCATATTTATATTCGCATATTTTTTCAGAGCATTGTTCGAGCTGAAGGAGGGACCATAATGCTCTTGCATTCTCAAAGATAATTTAGACCAATTTAAGGCAGGGTGTGAAGAAAAAGAAGCAATATGGTGGTTGCGCCGGTTGTTCCCGGCATGGCACCATTACAGTTTTATCTGCCATTGCTCCCGTACAATTTTATCACTCGTTATAATGGTAAGTCAAAATAGTTGAAACAAGAGTAACTACATATTGCTCTCGTCAAGCGAAAATGTGCCTTCGAACATGCGCAACATGCGCAGATTCAGATCATCATCAGATTCAGGCTAGAGCGGGTTCAAAGATCAGCAGCACGCTTACAGGTCTTTTCTGGAACGCCATAACTGTCTTACGAGCATAAAATAAATTATTTTGAATGCTTCAGATTATATGCTGTGGTCTAAGCATTATATGGAGTGGTTAATCCGATATATATATGTAGTAGAAACTGCGTTATATTTTGTGGTGAAATGGTTACACGCTGTATAGTGTTTTATTACATGTTGTGATCTAAGTGTTATATGTGGTGGGGACAGAGGACAGAGGTCCGACTCACCGAAGTCTGACTATCAGATTGCACCTGAACTATTCGCCACTGTCTGTTATTTTGTGACATATAAACTTCAATAGGATTTTTAAAACAATTTAGAAGGGCTTATGTCTTAGTATTTAGATTTATTAAGAGAAATGCAATATTGTTGAAGAATTGTATCTGAGATAAAAGAGTTTGACAAATAATACTTTTTTTTATGTCAATTTGATCAAAATCGGATAAAAACTAAGAAAGTTAAAGACCCATAAAGATTTCAAAACCTCCGCCATTTTGACTATTTAATGAGGTTCGTAACATTTCAAAATATTAAATAAAATTTCCTTTCTGATAGAAATTAATGCGGGTTTCAAGCGAAATATAGAGGTTGGATATTCTTGCAAATCTCATTTATTTAGGTTTTGCATATTTAATCAAAGCGTTTATGACGTCATAATGCTTCATTAAATATTTAAAATGTCGCCACTTATAAAGCAGTTTTGTTATCTTCAGACCTTGATAACTTACTTTGCATCTGATTTTTATCAATTTTGCATCAAAATGCACGTTACTTAAAGATCTTGCTTCTGATACTTTCTTCACTAATACTTATTTCTTATATTTTGATGGGGATTTCTTATACAGGTTTTAAAAAAGCTGAGTGTGTGTGGGGGATGGGTCCCAGCATTTAATGCTATTAAAATTATGTGAATTCTTATATTATGACAGGAAATCCTGCCACAGGGCTTAAATGTCCCTTTCTATCATAATAGTGCGATTAAAGTGATGTGAATTCTTATATTTTGATAGAAAATTCTTACACAGGGCTTAAAACATTAAAGAAGGTGTGTGTGTGTGTATGTGTGCGTGTATGTGTGTGTGTGTGTGTGGGGGGGGGGGGGGGGGGTTGGGTGGGTGGGGGTGGGTATGCGTCCCAGTACAAAATGAATCCCTCACTATTGAAGCAACATACATTAATTCTTATATTTTGGTAGAAAATGCTCACATTGACAGTAATGAGTCCAGTAACCAAGGACACCATTACATTAGCAACCGATGGATGCCACCAACGCAGACAATGCAGCCTCATTCGTACATAATCCAGCAGCCCATTCAACAGAATCAAGGGATACAATCTGACAACGATAAAGCAATATTACGGGCAATCCTTGTGCTATTACCATTTACATTTTTGTCGCCAATCGGTAAGTTTTTTTTTAATAATACACAGTCGAACTTCAATGGCTCAAACATCTTTGGTACCACTGAAATTTGTTCTAGACACGGG
>CAXHKG010000212.1:0-11703 GCA_964016985.1 Anodontia alba
CATCACATAGCTCTTGATAAGATGCTTTTTTCAATCCAAAAGTATTGATATTTTTCTTATTTCTCCACAAAAACATATGTTGTGGGTATTCATTAGAAGCGCCTTGCTGAGGCGCTACTAATGAGTACCCATAACATACATTTTCCTGGAGAAATCAGAAAACTTTACTTAATACCCACTCTTATCTAGACCCATGTCAACTTACATTTCTATGGGAAGTTATAAAATATATCTATTTTTTGGTTGCAAAAAAAGTGCATTATCTAGACCTCTGTTTACCCTGGGTAAGCTTATCACAAAAGTTAACAGGTAACAAGCAATGATATATTTTTTTGCCTCTGCATCGGATGATGCCCGGGACATATAATTTTTCGTTTTCCATACATGGGTATGTGAGTACGAATGTACGCCCTTCTGTATGAATGTGTGTACATACGTACATACGTGATCCTGTTAGTCTCAGGTTTAGGCATTTGTACCAGGTAGAATTTTGCAGTTTTATAATCAGGTACCCCACAGCAGGGGCACACTGTGGACACATTTCTAGTTTTTCATGTTTTTCCAGAAAATAGTGTTAAACATATGATATATTTTTCAAGTTATCCAAAAAAGTAATGTTTGACATACATACGGATTATATGAAATATAAAAATGATAACAAAACTTTTTTTAAGTATTTATTGCTAATATTTCAAATTTAGCATTTTAACCACTACAGCCCTACAGGACAAACCAGATACCTGCACACAGAAGGCAGATCCTGATGAGATGGCTCATTATGGGCCATCTCACCAGGACTTAAAACTTGCCATTCTGTTTTCAATTTTGACTGACATTCATATTTGCAACAATGGACATGTCCAAATTCAGTGATGAAAAAGTCCATATAATAAAAACACTTGTAAAGGTACATGTATTGCCTTTCATTTAGTTAAACCAGTTAGGAAACAGTGTTGATGTAATGATCATTATGGATTGACATACAGAGGACCTGCTAAGGAGGCATATCAGGTGATAATTCTGGGATAATTTTCTCCAGTTCTCCATAAAAACATATGTTGTGGGTACTCATTCGAAGCGCCTCGGCGAGGCGCTTCGAATGAGTACCCACAACATATATTTTTCTCGAAAAATAAGAAAAATTATCCCAGAATTATCACCAAATACTCCTGCTCAACAAGCCCTCTGACATACAGAGGACTTGCTAAGGAGGCATATCAGGTGATAATTCTGGGATAATTTTCTCCAGTTCTCCATAAAAACATATGTTGTGGGTACTCATTCGAAGCGCCTCGGCGAGGCGCTTCGAATGAGTACCCACAACATATGTTTTTCTCGAAAAATAAGAAAAATTATCCCAGAATTATCACCAAATACTCCTCAACAAGCCCTCTGACATACAGAAAACCCGAAATCATCAGTATCAGGATTTCTAGGAAAACAGCTTTACTACTCAGGCTGTCTAAATAGAGATGTTTTTATGTATAAAATTGGAACAGATTTTATTTGAGCCGGGGCACAGCATTTCCTACAAGATTGCATGTGCGCCCAGCAAAGACTCAGATCAGCCTGCGCATCCGCGCAGTCTGATCTGAGTCTTTGCAGGGCACTATATGGGCACCCAAGGATCCAAAGTGTCTTCAGGCAGACAGCAAACACTCTGACCAGACTGTGCAGATACACAGGCTGAGCGGAGTCTTCCCTGGGCATGCACAAAATTTTGTAGGAAATGCTGTGCCCCGGCTCATTTGTTAGAATTTGTGTATTAAAACTCAACTCATTATGGAGATTGTAAAAGTGAAATGGAGTATTTAATTGATGAAAATTTTCTTGCCTTTTTGTTCCGAGGATGTAAGATGAACAGACAGCTAGGCAAAGTTTTATGTTTTTAAATGTTTATGAAAGTTAACTCTGTTTTTTACACAAGTTGTTAATCTCTTTGGATTATTGAAGCAGTTGGCTTTTAAATAAATCATGTTTCAAACTTGATGTTGACTTGTCTAATTTATTGGAGTCAGCAAACAACAAAGCTACGGAAATCTGTGTGCAGACATTGAAAGCCATGACTAGCCTGCACACACATGGAGCTTTGGTTGGTTCTTGTTCTCTATTTACCCTAAGCATTATGAAAACATGCCTATTCAAATATAATGAAAATTTCACCACCAAAACCTGAAAGTTTTCAGATGAAAAAAAAGTGATATTTTTCATATTTCTGCTCAAAACATAGATTGTAGGTACTCATTAGAACCGCCTTGCCGAGGCTGTTCTAACAAGTACCCACAATCTATGCTTTGAGCAGAAATAAGAAAAATAATGTATACCCCTGTAAACCCAGTTTTACTATATAAAAGTAGGATTTAAGGGGGTCAAAATTATATAGGTATGTTTTCCTGATGGTATTTGGACACCATAAGGTGAATGGCTACACTTTCAGAGGAGGGGAGGTAACTCATTGTTTGCCTCCCTTCTGAAAGTCTATCTAAATGGAAAGAATTTGCTCCCTTGGATAATGGAAACCTTTTGGAAAACAAACATGAAGTCACGAAAGTTGTCATCCTTGTAAAACAAAAAACAAAAAAAAAAACAAAAAAAAAAACAGAAAATCTAGCAAGTGTATCTGGTGTCCTTAATTCATAACTAATTTGAAAATTTGTATGTCCATTTTATTACCTTGATTCGTAGACCCTGCTTAGATGCCACATTCTGGGTCATTGTTATAAAGCAACACTCATTGTGTTGACTGGTGCATTGTAATTACACAGAAATACTGCATTTGTACACTACTTCATTGTAATAAAGCAGCAATCCCCAATGTGTTGGCTGGTGCATTTTAATTGCACAGAAATACTGAAATTGCGAACTGGTTCATTGCTATGAAGCAGCAATCCTTGATGTGTTAGCTGAGGCTTTAATTGTTGCACCTAAATTCTTGTGGGTGAGGGTGGAAGAGAACATACCAATACCAAGTAAGCGAAAATTTGATCTAGAGCAATTCTCTGCCTTCTGGTGATTCAAGAAGGGCAGTTGTCAGTTTCTGGCGAAAGAATGTGCACAATACTGGTTAACCGCTTAGAGGACTTAAGCCTGCCCAGTAAACGTGGGGTTGTGTGGGCCGTAAAACCTCACCACACAAACAAAAGCAGTGAGGCAAAAAAGAACAATTAGAAGAAAATGCTTTAATAAAATTGATGCAAGCAATCAATACGAAAATTAGAGGGTTTTTGAACCAGTACACGTTCAGTGTTTCTGTGCAATTACAATGTACCAGTGCACATATCGATGATTGCTGTTTTATGACAATGAATCAATGCACAAGTCCAGTATTTCTGTGGAATTACAATGCACAAGTGCACACATCGAAGGTTGCTGCTTTTTAACATGGACCAGTGCACAATAGTATTTCTGTGCAATTAAATTGCTAAGCCAACACATCGAGGATTGCTGCTTTATTACTTGAACCAGTGCACAAGTTAAGTATTTCTGCACTATCACTTTGCACCAATCAACATCGAGAATTGAGGCTTAATGACAATGAATTAGTTCACAAGTTCAGTTTTTCTGTGTAATTACAATGCACCAGCCAAAACATTGAGGATTGCTGCTTTATTACTTGAACCAGTGCACAAGTTAAGTATTTCTGCACTATCACTTTGCACCAATCAACATAGAGAATTGAGGCTTAATGACAATGAATCAGTGCACAATTTCAGTTTTTCTGTGTAATTACAATGCACCAGCCAACACATCGAGGGTTGCTGATTTATGACATATAATGGGTGCACAAGTTCAGGATTTCTGTGTAATAACAATGCACCAGCCAACACATTGAGGATAGCAGGTTCATGCCAATGAACCAGTGCACAAAAGACACAATGTGCAATTGAAAAGCACAAACTAACTCATCGAGGATCGCTGCTTTACAACAATGAACCAGTGCACAAGTTCAGTAATCTGTGCAGTTAAAATGCACCGGCCAACACTTCGAGGATTGCTGCTTTACAACAATGAACCAGTGCACAAGTTCAGTATTTCTGTGCAATCCCAATGCAACAGTCAACACATAGTGGATTGCTGCTTTATGAGGATGAATTTGTGCGCAAGTTCAGTATTTCTGTGTAATTACAATGCACCAGTGCACACAGCGAGGATTTCTGCTCTATAACATGAACCAGTGAACAAGTTCAGTGCACAATCACGATGCACCAGTGAACACATCGAGAATTGCTGCTTTATGACAATGACTTAGTGCGCAAGTTCAGTATTTCTGTGTAATTACAATGCACCAGTGCACACAGCGAGAATTTCTGCTCTATAACATGAACCAGTGAACAAGTTCAGTGCACAATCACAATGCACCAGTCAACACATCGAGGATTGCTGCTTTATGACAATGACTCAGTGCGCAAATTCAGTATTTCTGGTAATTTCAATGCACCAGTGCACACATCGAGAATTTCTGATTTATAACGAACCAGTGAACAAGTTTTCTGCACCATTTAAATGCACCAGCCAACATCAAGATTTGCTGCTTTATGACAATGAAACAAGTCCTGTTTGACAGCCGTCCATCAAACGTTCATGTGTACACAATTGAGATGATAGATTTCGATGACCATGGCCTTATTTTCAAGCCCAGCACAAGACAAACATTAAATTTTAGCCAGACCGAGTTTTTATGCAGAATATTTTTTTAACATGTCGACAGATTTTATTCAAACTTTCAGGCATGGCATGCCCGACTAATTAGATTTTGATGACATTGACCTCGTTTTCAAGGTCAGCACAGGATAAGTGTTGTAAATTGTTTTGTGTTTGCGTCGGCATGGCAGTTTCCTATGTGCACTATGTTTCTGAACGGGACCACAGATTTGAAAGATACGAAACGATAATAAAGCAAAACTAAAGACAACAAAACAGGAACTGCAACAGAACTTGGACCCAATATACATTTTATATATATTATTAGGTCCGAGAACAGAATCAAATCACTGACAACACTGGTGGGTCGATTGTCCCTTAGAGGAGGCTGAGAAAATTGTACTGAACGGGGATTTAAGACCGTTTCATTAAATCGTAACTTTCTGTAATTTAAGCAAACAGTGTAAACCCTCATCAGACGTCTGATTTGGGACTGCATTGTTTGCCAATGACCCAAATATCCCAGTCCAGGTTTTACCAGCACTCTTGACGTCACAGCGACAAGAATAGCGCGACTTTAAATAACCGTTACCTGGATTTCGTCAAACGCGCGGTTTGATTTCATTGGTCAATGGTAATCACGTGGATAACTCCCTAAGGAAATTTTAGCGTTTGTAAACAATCGATCCAAAAACTGTCTTGGAGCAATCAACAGTAAAACTGTTGTAGGAGGAGAGGGTGCTTTTACCTTGTTTCAATCCTGATACAGCTGCAGCTACACATAATTATTCGGTCCGCATAGGGGTTCCTTAACTCATCAGTGGTTCAACACAGAAAACATCATTTATAACTTCTCATTACATGGGAGGATGCAGAGGGGGTTCGAGGGGTTCAGCCGAACCCCCTTTGACTCGAAATTTCATTTTCATTGGAATTTTTTTCATAAATTCTTGACACTTTTCCTCATACTTATCTTCAAGAAGTCCATTTTACTACCTGTGACTGTGTGTAAAATTGCTAGGTGAGTAACAGTGTAGACCCTGGTCAGACGCCGCGTTCTGCGGCGTCTGATCTGGGTTTACACTGTTTGCTGAGGCCTGTCCGAATACGTAGAGTAAGTACGGTAATATGATTTAAATCGAACCCCTCAGAAATCCTGGATCCGCCCCTGCAATACCTGAAAGTCAAAAACTGAAAGTCTTCAAACTGAACGAACAAAAAGACTAGTAGAACCATGGTGAGCCCGACCACCGACGAGACCAGTCGTAATGTCGGGCACAAACCATCTATAAAAGGTTTAGGATTGAGTCGTCATTGAGTCTACGTCCCGACCCACCGTCGTCGTGCAGTTAAAGAGGGCAATAAAATTGTTCACTGATTGCCCTAAGCATATAGTCAGTCGCTTATCATGTCCTTTTGGGTTGGTGTGGCGAAGGTGTTATCTAAGTCACCGGGACGTCCAACTGATATTGGCTTACAGTTGGGCAAGACCTGCTATCCTTGAAGCAGGTAAGCGTAGAGGGGGAATGTTTTTATTTCTTGTGTTTTCTCCTCCACTATCTCTTCTATCTCTTTTCTCCCTTTCTATGGCAGACGACAAAATAACCCACAAGGGTTGACGTATCGTTAAACCCAACACAATCAATTAATAGCCTGTCCTTTTACTATATCAATTAGCCCATTTATCCGGGTGAACTCTTCCACCATAACTCTTTCGGTCCGTCTGTTTCCAATAGTAGGGTGTCTAATTAGTTTTTGGACGGGGTTTTCACTGAAAAATTCCGTCCTTTAAAATAGCGATGTCCGGGCGGGTGGGCATCGTCCGAGGTTGACCTTTTGGTTAACCTTTTTATCAAAGTGATATGTTACCATTAGGCATTGTTCATCTTTTTGTTACGACTATGTTTTATAGAGATTCTTGTATTTAACGCAAATGGTGTAGACCCTGATGGGATGCCGCTGAAGTCTGATTGGGTCTACACTGTTTCCAATTGTCCTTTTTATGGAACGCTGGGCATAAATGGGTTGATTGTTTTTAATTGTTACGAAAAATCAGGATTACCAACAGTTCTGCTGAGTGTATAAATAAAATCACCATAAAACGGGTTCTGATGTCTTTCCTGACGTAATTTTTCAGGTAGAAATTAACACCTTGTATCTGTTAATACATGTTTTGTATTATTACTGTTTGAAAGCTGTCAAGCTGACATCTTGCAGCTACTGTTGCTTTTGACTAAAGTCAGTATCAGAGACTTGCAAGCATTAGACCGCTGTGCTTTCGACATCTTTCAAAAAGTTGTTTTATGCTTGGCGCTTATCACAAAAGAAATAAATTTGCCGACTTTTGTGATGATTTAATGTAAAACCATTTGTGGTAACTACCTATTCACAACACGTTTTATTCAAGACATTTGTTTTTAAAAAGACAAATATTTTCACCTTTTTTCCCATAGTAAAAATGGATGCAAATAATGCAGAAATCTGTAGAGTTGGTAACATGGAGACAGATTTTCAACAAATTCCGCCTAATCAATTGTTCTGAAATTGGTATCAATAATTCAAATTCAGCAAAGAAAAGTAAATAAAAAAGTCTTAGACAAAAAAAATCACTTTACAATAGATATTGCATAGGTCAGACCAATTTTTGGCCGTAAACTTGATTTTAGGGTAAATATTTGAGAACAAAGAAATGATATGGTCAATCAGAACAAATATTTTCATTTAAAATGAAACGCCAAGCAAAAAACGCCTTTCCGAGTGATATCGAAAGGATAGTAGGCAGTGAATGTTGCAAATTACCATATGTGAGCTCCTCTATTCGCTTGCTTTAGTCGGCAAAACTAAACAATAATAGCAAAGACTCAGATCAGCCTGCGCACTCACATATTCTTAGCAGTCTGTCCAAAGAACGTTTGAATGTTTGGCTACTAACAAAGCGCGAAGCAATGACTGATCAGCCTGCTCATTTGCACAGGCTGATCAGAGTCACTGCTTTGCGGGCGCGAGCTTCAAGGAAATATTGTTTCCCGGTTCAATTTTAATCTCTTTGTGAACAGCCGTTGGTAGAATGTTAGTTAGCTTTCCTAAAAGATGATAATCAAAGCACTGACGTGTCGACTGGCCCTGAGTGAAGGCTTGAAGAGATGGTCCTGAACAGGAAGGTAAGAAGACTTTCATTTAATCCTAAATTTCCTGTGATTTAAGCAAACAGTGCAGACCCTGATCAGACGCCGCGTTCTGTGGCATCTACTCTTGGTCTGCACTGTTTGCCCATGTTCCAAATGTGCCGGGTTTTACAGATAACCCTCTATCAACAGCACTCTGACGTCACAGCGACAATAGCGCGGCTATAAATAACCGTTACCTAGATTTGATTACATTGGTCAATGATAATCACATAGATAACTACCTTAAGGAAATTTAGCTCGATTGTAAACAATCAACCCAAAAATAGCCGCGCCATGGGAAAAGGTCTGGTCGGAACATAGGAACATTAAAGGTCCTGATCAGCCGGCGAAGACGCACTATCTGATAAAGGTGTTTCAATACATAAAGTCTAAGCGGACAGCGACGGCCCAAATCACTGGTATTACTTTGGTGAGTCTCCACTAAAACTTGTTTGATGGCCGTTCAGGAGCGGATATAGAGAGGGTTCGGGGTGTTCATTCGAACCCCGCTTTGACTGAAAATTTCAGTTTCATGGGAGATTTAGGTACATTAGTAGTATAGGGTGCACTACTTACATTTGATAAATTGGGATATTTTAAAGGCGCCATACCCAGGGAAGTTGCGGGGGGCGGGGGTGGGTGAGGGACGCGGTACTGAATTTTGGTTGCTACATAAGCTTTGCCCCAGCATCCAGTGTTTACCCCCCGGCCCTCCCCCCCCCCCCCCCCCCCCAAAAAAAAAAAAAAAAAAAAAAAAAAAAAATATACGGTAGATCAGCCATAGATCTACCCCAAAAAAGTATCAGCCATACCCCAAAATATATCTGCAGATATTAGCATACCCCCAAAAATATTCTCCTTGCTTTTTTATATAAAAGTGTGGTTTTCATTTATTTTTGCTGTATAATGATTGCATTAGTAATATAAGTGCTTTAAACAGTTTCCAACAGTAGCTTCAATTTTACTTTAATGGCATTGAATTGATGCACAGCAGAAATAGAACTGTTAAAACTAAATAAAAACAACTATCAGTTCAACAGAAGGTTCTAACCCCGACCCAAAAATAGTCAGTTTTGAAAGTGACCCTAAAAAGTACCTGCAAATGGCCAATACCTATTCCGCCCCCCTCCCCACACACATACACACACAAAAAGCCACCTTTCCCGCGCCCCCCTCCCCCCCAAAAAAATCTAAACCCCAAAAATAGTCCTAGTCCTAGCCTATGTAGCAGGCAAAATTCAGTGCACCTCCCCCCTCACCCCCGGGGGTTCCATATTCCTCAAAAATAGACTTTTCTTTTATCCAAGAAAGGTTTAATAAATTGCTATATGGTATTAATACGATCATAAAATATGGCAGCTGACAGCCTGTAAAATTTCAGTTAGTCTCTCGTTTTTGAAGTGGATCAAAACTGAAATGAATTTTTTTTATCGTATCTCTGAATTAATGTTTCCAACATCAATTCAGAGACACGATAAAAATCATTTAATTTTGATCCAGTTCAAGAAGGAGAGACTAACTGAAATTTTACAGGCTGTCAGATGCCACATTTTATGATTGTCTCCCTTACTTTTTACCATATACTTTTCTTCAACAAATCCTTTTGCTACCTGTGAGTATAAGTAAAATTGCTGTATGAGTGGCAAACAGTACAGACGCCGCGTTCTGTAGTGTCTGATCTGAGTCAGTATTGTTTGCTCAGACTTTTCTGTTCGAATCATGTCTTAAGGTAACTGGACCAATTCGAACCACTTCAGAAATTTTGAACCCTCTATTAAATAATCCTGGATCCGACCCTTCAAGAGAGTTGCAGGAGTAAGAAACGTCAGTTATGTCCAAGTTCAATGTTTTGTAAAAAGGGAATCCTTCGTAAACTTGCCAAAGAATTGAAAACAATAGACTCGTTTTTTGCTGTGTAGGAATGGGGTTACATGACGTTGCACATGCCCTCTAGTTCCGGGTTGATAAGAAGACTGCAATATCGTCTACTCTGTGATGGAATTCCATTCTTCGATTTATTTTGACACTGTACATTTCGTCGTAGTGATGGTTTTGAGAGTTTACAAGTCTTTGGCCAGGACTTCACATATATTAATATTTGAACATGTGTGAAGTGTGACGTGAAGTATGGAATGCTAAATATGAATTTTAATATGCCCACCAATTTAGTTCTACTAACATTTAGAAAGAGAGTAGTATAAAATATTGACGCCAAATTTTATTTACGGTTGTTGAATGGCTCCTCAGATGGCGCCATCGATTCCTAATACAGCACAATTCGATGGCAGGTCCTAACCCAAGCCACTGTTTGGATGATAACTGGCATTATGTAAGTCATTATGTGGCCGCGTCAGGCGAAAAAGTGCCTTCGAGTGTGCGCAAAATGTGCATTCACATACTGCGCATGCGCAAGGTCTCATCCGGGCCTTTGCTCTCCGTTGGTATATTCTATAGTAATCAATGATTCTGGCAGCGGACAGCAAAGGCCCTGATCAGACTGCGAATCTGCGCAGTCTGATCTGGGCCTTCGCAGTCCGCATATGGCCAAAGACTCGCTTTCGCATGGCGCGGCCGAATTGTAACCTTTTCTCACTCGGTGCGACTGATTGAACTCTTTACGCGGTAGTCACAAGAGTAGTAGCAGACGACATACTAAACTATTTGTTATTATCCCCACGCTTTAGTGATGGGGATATTGTGAACGCATCCGTCCGTCCGTACTTAGATGGCTATATTTGACGGACAGTTTCAATGTATTAAAATTTTATTCCGTAGACATAAAAATCTTGAAATGTGTGGCTAAAAATCGACTTGTGGGGCTATGAAATAGTCACATAAGTATCAAAATTACTCTGGATAACCACATAAGTACCCATTCGTTAGACTGTCCGTCCGTGCGTCCGTCACACTATCTCCTCATAAACCACTGGGCGGAATTTAACGAAACTGCTACATGACTTCCCAACGTGGTAAGGTGTGCGTCCGTCCGTCCGTCACGCTATCTCCTTCCAAAACCACCGAGCCATGAGGCTTAGCATTTAACTTTGAAGTGAATTGTCTGCCTTATGGCTTGACATTCCATGTGCATCGTCTGCCTACAGTTATTTTGCAGAGAAAATAAACTTGTCATTCCATTTGAATCGTCTGCCTAAAGGTTTTACATTTCAGGTGAATAGCCGACGATTTGCGTGAAATGTCAACCCTATAGCAGACGAGTCGCATGCAACGTCAAGCATTTAGACAGGCGATTCGCAACACAGTTGCATTCGGACACTAGTTCCTATAACATGAGACAAGGACCCATTATTTCGAATGCAAGCAGCGGTTCACCAGATCAGCGCATATACAGTCTATTCCGAGTGTGGAAGGCGAAAGAATTTAATCCACCTTATGACAAAACCAACAAATTGGCATGTGCGCCCAGCGAAGACTCTGATCAGACTAGGCGGGTGCCCGGGCTAATCTGAGTATTCGCTGGGCGCAAATGCCATTTTGTTGGTTTTGTTACGAGGTGGCTCCAATGATTCTTGTGTGTGGACGGCGACAAATCTGATTAGAATATGCGTGACCGCAGACTGCTCTGGGCTTTTGGGGCCCACAAAGGCAATACGTACCATTTTCTCATGGAACGGCCCAATGTACTTTTATTTACTGGGACATACTTTATGAAGTCAATTCACAAAATAAACCGCAACATAACAAAACCAACAAAGTGACTGTGCGCCCAGCGAAGACTCCGATCAGCCTAGCTATCCGCCCAGTCTGAGCCGAGTCTTCGCTGTGCGCTCAGTTTGTAGCTAAGGACCCAAGCTTTCTTCATGCGGACAGCGAAGACTCTGATCAGACTGGGCGGATGCCCAGGCTGATCTGAGTCTTCACTGAGCGCACAGCCTTT
>CAXHKG010000213.1:0-26374 GCA_964016985.1 Anodontia alba
CAACTGGGCCCTGATCAGCTTCTTGTGTTGTTTTTTTTTTTTCGCAGAAATCCAAGACACGAAAACTACCTAATGGCATTATGGATGGAATTTTTCCACAGAAAAATAAAGGCAACCTATCACTTTGAAAAAAAAGGTTAACCAAAGGCTAAACCTTGGATGACACCCGACTGCCCAAACATCACTATTTTAAAGGACAAAATTTTTTCATGAAAAGCCTGTCAAAAAATGCTGGTTACTAATGTAGTCACTGATAAGTATATAGAAGCGGCTCAGCCACTGAAGCGTCAACCTGCATAGGTGAAAAAAAAAAAAACAAATTTACCCCCCCCCCCCCCCCCCCCCCCCCCCCCCAAAAAAAAAAAAAGAAAAAAAAAGCTACCAACTACATAAGTGAAAAAAAAATCAATTTTGCTGCACAAGCTCTCGGCTTCAGGGGAGATAAGTGCTTAACGAAAAGTCAAAATTATCTTTGGCTCTTGACACGCCTACTGGTCTTTATTTATGCCATTTACCAAATGTTATCAAATATTTCAAACCATTAAGAAGTTATAAAGTAATCAAGAATTTGGCTTAGAAATTTATTCAGGAGAGATAACAAGAAAAAAGAACAAGGAAGTTGTTCTTCTTGCATGTGACACTCTTACTTGATCTGATATATGTCCCTGCTAAATATGATCAAATTATCTCAAACAGTATGGGGGTTATGGTCTGCATAAGATTTCGGTTTCAAGGGAGATAAGTACATAACGAAGAAAGTGAGAATTGTCTCTCTTGCATATGTTGTTAAAATATTTCAAATTATTAAGAAGTTATGGAGTGCATAAAAATTTGGCTTAGAAATTCATTCAGGGGCGATAACTAGAAAAAGTAATAAAGCAAGAGTTGTGCTCCTTGCATGCGACACTCCTTCTTGTCCCTATCAAAGATATTATCAAATTGTCTCAAACAGTATGGGAGTTACGGCTTGCACAAGATTTCGGCTTCAGGGGATATAGGTACATATTGAAGAGAGTGAGAGTTGTCTTTCTTGCATACGACGCCCCCTGGTCCTCCTCTTCATTCCTAAAGCAATCCACTGAAGAACAAAGCAATCATACAACGTTAAAGAAATGTTAACGAAAAGGCAAATCTCGGACGTCAGGGAAGATAAGTATATAAGGAAGAAAGCAAGAGTTGTTTCTTTTGCATGTGACATGTTTACTGGACTCCCTCTTCATCTCTACCAAATATGAAAGCAATCCACTGAAGAAGGTAACATATAACTTTGAAAAAAGGGTTAACCAAAAGGTAAACCTGGGATGTCAGAGGAGATAAATACATAAAAATAAAGTAAGAATTGTTATTCTTGTATGTGACATGCTTACTGGTCCTCCTCTTCATCCCTACCAAATATGAAAGCAATCCATTGAAGAATAAACGTAGCATACAACTTTTGAACAAAAAAAGTTAACCAAAATTTAAACCTCGGACTGTGCCCACTCGCCTGTCCAGTGCCCAGACATCACTTTTTGTTTTTTAAATCAGATTGTTTAAAAACCCTTCCAAAAATCTGCTTTAGAATCTACTGATGAAATGGAGTGTCAGATTAAGCAGGTGTACAAGTTACTCTGGGCCTACACTGTTTGCATTATGTTGTATTCTCATTTTAGGTCATGTAGCTAACATTAATGAGGCTGGGCACAGCATTTCCTATAAGATTGTATGTGTGCCCAGCAAGACTTAGATCAGCCTGCGCATATCATGCTCAAGCTAATCTGAGTCTTGGCTGTCAGCCTGAAGGTGCTTTAAATCCTTATCTACTTACAAAATAACCCTGCAATGACTCTGATTATACTGTGCAGATGTGCAAGCTGATTTGAGTTTTTGCTGGGCACACATACTATCTTTAGGAAATGCTCTGCACTGGCTCATTTTTCTTTTCATTTTCAGTGCCTATTCAAGTGATGGTATGGCTCTGCTGCAAAGTTTCTTTGGTTATGTTGCTGGAAACATTAAAATAGATGGACTCTGACATTTTGTTATAAAAAGCACACATCCTGTATCTTGCTTTCTGGTTAAGATTTACAAACTTACCTGAAAGACCATCTGGAGTAAGCAGTCATTGTATTAATAGGTCAATTTTTCAGGTCCAGTAAATGAAAAATAATTGTAGTCAGTCCGTATAAAGCAATCTCCTGCCTTAAGTAACCAATTTTTATCACATAGTAGCCTGAATTTCCAACATTCAGCATGAAATATCTTGCGATGTATATAATCTACATGCATGAAAATTTGTAAAATAAGTTATACCATGGTTCTGCGCATGTACATGTGATAAAGCACTCGCTCACGCTCGTGCATTATCACTTCGTACATGCGCACGAACCATGGTATAACTAATACCATAGCTGGACCATGGGATAATTTTCAGTTTTGAAAATTAACCCATGGTTTCATTTATAGATCTCACAGGTGTACTTTAGACTCAGTGCACCTTAACCTTTTTCACTCTCTATACTAATTCCGCAGGCGATGACAAGTTGACATCACGAAAACATGCCTATATAATTTTGAACCCCTTAAACCCCACTTTTACATAGTAAAACTGGGGTTTATAGGGGTATGCGTTATTTTTCTTATTTCCGCTCAAAGACATAGTTTGTGGGTACTCGTTAGAACCACCTCGCCGAGGCGGTTCTAACGAGTACCCACAATCTATGTTTTGAGCAGAAATTAGAAAAATATCAGAATTTTTATCTAAACACTTTCAGATTTTTGGCGGTGAAATTTTCAATATATTTGAATAGGCGTGTTTTCGTAATGTATCTTCCCCCAAAAAACAGGTTTTTGTTTTCTGGGAAAAATAAGAAAAATATTTCAAAATGTTGTATGTTGAATTTTGTTTCAGCAGACATTTTGAAACATTTTCATATTTTTCTTAGAAAACAGAATTTGACATGTCATGCAAATTGTCTACAAATATCAAATGTTTATTGGAAAAAATAAATATATCAATATGTTGTCTGCTGAAAATGTCCAGAGTGCTAACAATCAATTTTCAGTAGATGACATTTTTTAAATAGTTTTCTTATTTTTTTTCTCAGGAAACTGGATTTGACATTTCATGTACATTGTCTCAACTAGAGACAGTTGAGATTTCTCTTTTTTTTTATATTTTTATGGTAAAGTGGTAACAGGCAGTCTGGTGTAATGCTGGATCTATTGACCTTGTGTACTAAAAGGGATGCAACACCCCACCTATTTTGAAGTAAAGTAACTGAGACACTACTGCTAAATTCTGATTGGTTGCAATCTTGTCAATCAAAAGAAATTACATCAGCATCTTAATTTGGTCAAGCATTGGAGCAATCTGGTTGGTCAGCTGTAGCTTTGGTCATTATAATATTCTCCAGACAGACTGTCTGGTTTCATGTGTTTTATTCAACAAAAATGTCATTTTTAGATAGACAGTTGCTCAGTGCAGAAGTAAATTGGAAGTTCCTCTAACCTTTACCACTCTCTGAACAATATCAGCAGACAATATATTTGATGATACTTTCTTAATTTTTCCAGCCAACAGAATTTGACATTTCATGCAAACTGTCTCTAGTTGAGACAATGTACATGAAATGTCAAATCCAGTTTCCTGAGAAAAAAAAATGAAAACTATTTAAAAAAAATTCATCTGCTGAAAATTGATAGTTAGCACTCTGGGCATTTTCAGCAGACAACATTTTGATGAATGTTTATTTTTTCCAATAAACATTTGACATTTGAAGACAATTTGTATGAAATGTCAGATTCTGTTTTCTAGGAAAAATATGAAAAATGTCTGCTGAAACAAAATTCAACATACAACATTTTGAAATATTTTTCTTATTTTTCCCAGAAAACAAAAGTGTTTTTTTTTGGGGAAAATTTCAACTTGTCGTCTCCTGCGGAATTAGCCCAGAGAGTGAAAAAGGTTAAGGTGTACTGATGAGTTGACAGTCATTCTAAAGTACACTTGTGAGATCTATAAAAAAAAAACATGGGTTAATTTTCAAAACTGAAAATTATCCAAATTATCCAATGGTCCAGCTATGGTATAATTTTTGATTATTGAGAATTAATCTTAGTTTTATTTACACAGAGACAATGGAACATCCATTGGTTTTATATATATCACTTGCATGTTCCTGGGTAACAAACATTTCCTCCAGAATATGCATTTCAACATCTGGTATATCTGGCATGGTGTATCTGGCATGGTGTATCTGGTATGGTGTATCTGGCATGGTGTACTTGGTATGGTGTATCTGGTATGGTGTATCTGGCATGGTGTACTTGGTATGGTGTATCTGGTATGGTGTATCTGGCATGGTGTACTTGGTATGGTGTATCTGGTATGGTGTATCTGGCATGGTGTATCAGGTATGGTGTATCTGGTAAGGTGTATTTGGCATGGTATATCTGGTATGTTGTATCTGGCATGGTGTATCTGGTATGGTGTATCTGGCATGGTGTATCTGGTATGTTGTATCTGGTAAGGTGTATTTGGCATGGTGTATCTGGTATGTTGTATCTGGCATGGTGTATCTGGTATGGTGTACTTGGTATGGTGTATCTGGTATGGTGTATCTGGCATGGTGTATCTGGTATGTTGTATCTGGTAAGGTGTATTTGGCATGGTGTATCTGGTATGTTGTATCTGGCATGGTGTATCTGGTATGGTGTACTTGGTATGGTGTATCTGGTATGGTGTATCTGGTATGGTGTACTTGGTATGGTGTATCTAGCATGGTGTATCTAGTATGATGTACCTGGCATGGTGTATCTGGTATGGTGTATCTGGTATGGTGTATCTGGCATGATGTATCTGGTATGGTGTATCTGGCATGCACTCATTTGTTATGATTAGATGGTGTCTGTTGCATCTGTAAGTTGCGCAGTCAGGGAAAAAATGTCTGGAAAATGAAAATTTTTCCAGGCCAGGGAAAAGTCAGAGAAGTTTGGTTTGAGTCAGGGAAATTGGCAGAAATTGGTAATAGTCAGGGAAAAGTCAGGGAATTTCAAAATTTTGTCAAAACTGAAATGTCAGTGGCATTCTCCTTATATAATTTCCAGAATCATCTTCATTTTTTGTAAAATGATTTTTAAATTCTCAGAATTTCTTTGCATTCCACATTGTTTTACAAGAATGCTATATGTTAAATTTCAAGCTGTGTTTGAAGAGAAGACAGAAGGGTGTGCAAATTGTCACACTGATCAAAATCAGCTTCTCCAGAAGAACTCTTGCATGCTTGTTGGGTAAACGTTTTGGCTTTGGTCTACTATACCATGATTGTATGTATATTGGTATGCTATATGTTAAAAAGTCTTTTCGGGCTCTCCTAGAATATGTTGAGGCCAGGTGTTTTGAACCAGTGTTACCAGCATTAGGTGAAAGTATTCCTTCTTAATTTTGCATTAGTTTTCAGATCTTCAGTGTTGTATATTTGTGAAAAAAGCTAAGGTCTGCATTAGAAAATCAGTTCTGTATGGCTTTGCTAGAGTATTGAAATATACCCGTTTGTTTCCATCATCGTTTGCCCACCTGATTTACAGCGCAAATTCTTAATATTCTTATTATGTTTTTGCTCTTACGTTTTCTATATTTTCAAAGCTCAAAGTTCTCAAAACATGTGCTTCCTAAATCATAGGATGGACCCATCCCTAAGTATAAGTGCTTTTTGATGATGTTCTTGAAGAGAGTCCTTCATTAGCTAGATGTTTAACAAGACAACCTTAGTTGCTAGCTTTTACAACTTAAAAACGGTTAAAACTTTGCTGGATCTCCAATTCTTGAATTCAGACTTCTTTCATTTGAGAAGGTACATTGTGTGTTCACTCACTTTAACTTGCAAGGGCATGCAATGACCATCATTAAATTTTAACTCGGGGTCGGTTTATTTGTTTAAGAAGGCAACATCTGTAGGCGAATCTTAAACCTTGTCAAGCCTTACTTTCACAAGTTAGATAAACGATAAAAAAACAATAAACAAATTCAATGCTTTAGTTATTTATGTAATAGAAGTGTGGTTTTTGAAGATTTGGCGGCTGAGGATGACTGTAAGGGGAGTTGGCAGGACGTCAAAAAAGTCTGGAAAAATGATGAAAAGTCAGGGAAAGGTCATGGAAAATCAGGGAAATTCGAAATAGAAAATAAGTGGCAACCCTGTTGCATCATCTGGTGTGCGTACTGAATATGATCTGTCATCGTGTTTATCAGGAGGTATTTTACTTGATCAAATTTACTTATGCGACCATGGTTTCGTTGTGGAGCACTAACGGAATAAATTGCATGGAGAGACCATGGTTTCTTCTTTATGAGACCATGGTCATATGGAGAAATTTTCGTTCCTATATAGGCGATTTATTCCGTATGAGACCATGGTTTCATAGCACTTTCTGACTTAGTCACATACCTTGTTATCAGAGATGACTGTTTGTTGCCATGTTTATTTTATTTTATTTTATTTTTTTTTTTTTTTTTTGCATATTCTGAACCCGTGCTGAACCTCCAAGTTCAAGAGGTTCAAGCGGTTTTGTTCTGATAAAATAGGATATCTCTACTTTCTTGTAAGCTTGTAGCTGTGTGTGAAGAATTTCTGGGGAAATAGCATGTGGTTTCAATTTTTCTTTTGATGTTTGTAGAATTGACCTCAGTTTGCGCGACATGAGTAGTGCAGCAGGAAAAAAGTTTGTGCTGTTCAGCTTTGTGTTCCTATATTCTAAAAGACCAATAAAAAGATCTGTATTTGCGGATTTTGCCTTAGTAAATATGCATTTGCACATCTTTACATATGCCTCTGAAAGTCCATTTCCCTGACTATAGTGTGGTGACAACGTCACATGTTCAAAATTCAATTCTTTTGCGAACTGCGCGTACTCTGCAGATGTGAAGCAAGTTTGATTATCAGATATGACCCGTTCCGGGATATCTAAGCGAGAAAAGATACTTTTTATGCATTTGACAATTGTTGAACTTTTCCTTGCCGTTCAGGCCTATGGGCATAGTGGACGAAGCTTGCTTACCAAGTAATGCTTACTATCCGCGGACGCCTGTTTACACCCTTTATTCTTGGATCCATATCTGTTGAACATTCTGATTCGTCATTTGTTTACGGATTTATGTGTTTGGATTATGGCTTAGGTACCGCAACTATTTACTTCGAAGTAATGACTATATTAGTCAGCTACCACACTTAAGTGAAATAATCAGTACCTATAATCTGCCAAGGGAATTCTGGGATAGTGTGAGGCATTAAAGGTTCTTTGGGATTGGAGCTTCTATGTTACCGACATACAGTATAATTCAGCACAAACTTGGTGATACCACTTGAAATTCTAGGCAAAAGTATCAAATCACGTGCTCTTTTCAGGGATTTTTCCACTCCCATATGCCCAACATGAACAAGATCAACATGTGTGACCTCAGTGACCTAAGTATTTCAATTTTCTAACCTTTTATTATCAGAGCATCAAAACTGCCAGATCCTCCCTATAGTTCCAGTAATCTATAATCGCAGGCTTGCAGTGCTTTCTATAGACTGGCCACCCACCCAATATTACCTTTTCAAAATAGACTATTCATGCTCAGTTTGCATTTTAATTTCCTGCAGTTTTCTGCCTCTGACAGCAAACTAGAAATAACCATATTGATCTGGATATCCAAAGTTTCAGATAAGCATGGACATGTGTCACTTACTGATTTCCTAGTAATGGTGTCTTGGACAGGAATGTCCTTACCAACTAGGAAGCGAACTTCTATATTATAATATTCCATTTGTATCATCATACGTTGCAAGCAGGTAGGACAGAAGTAAAGTGGTTTCTTAAAAATTGGGACCAAACTGAGATGATCAGTTGCAACTATCGTTTTTTCTGGTATAATCCCAGTGGTGTATTAGTCATTGAACTATACTTGCATCAATGATTGAGATGCAAAGGGAGAAAACGTTCCTTTTGAAATATATGCCCACAATGAAGACTCAAATTGGCTTGCACATCCACCCAATCTGAGCTTTCTTTGTCCGCATAAAGAAATTTTGCATACTTGATCCCATCTCTGGCTGGTTTATCCCGCATATCCGAAGGTACGTTTTCTTACGTTGCGTGAAATAAAATATTAAAGTTCAGACTGTTCAGACTGTTGTGTGTTGTGTTATCTCATAATTATCTAAAACTAGTTGCTATACGAAAATAGTATGAACCGATTTGTGCCCGAATCCCCATAAAAGGACGTTGCCAAACAGTGTAGACACAGATCAGACACCACAGAACGTGGCGTCTGACCAGGTTTTACACATTGCATTGAATATAGGATTTCCAATTAAAATGGTAATAGTTAAAAGTAACCAGACAACCCTTCTATTAATAATGCACCTGTCCTATGAGTTTAGATAGTACCTTCCATGTTGCATAAATGGGTTCAAGTTTAGCTCAGATAGGTTGTATTTCAACTATTTTCTTTCTACTTTTATAGTGATACATGTAATAAATACTATAATACTGCTATAATTTTGGGAACAGCAACAAACAAGAAAATGTATCACACACAAACAAGACTGCATGTTGGAGTCAATTTATTGAGTGTGACTGAATTAGAACGTTTTTGTAGGGGTCTAAATAGCGTAGGAGGTAGGGAACCAGAACTGTGCAAGCTCTTCTCATGCAGCTGACAAAAGAATACATACATAATTCACGAACATTTGTAGTTAAACTGGTGAAATAATTATTCAGTCCCCCTTGTATTACAGGGACGCACACCAAACAGAAATATATCAAGTGTTACCAAGTGATTTGAAATATTAACAATTAATCTGCCTCATGACAAAACCAACAAAATGATCTTTGCACCCTGTAAAGACTCAGATCAGCCTGGTCATCTGCCCAGTCTGATTAGTCTTTACTGTGTGCAAGAAGAAATATTAGGTTCTCAGCTACCCATTGAGTGCATAGCAAAGACTGGTCAGACTGAGCAGACGCCCAGGCTGATCTGAGTCTTTGCTGGGCGCAAAGGTAATTTTGTTGGGTCATTTTGTTTTACAGACTTACCCTAAAGGTTTATATAATTTGTAATATGAGGCTTTTAGATTTTGATTTTTATGTAGATTCTGAAATGGAACCACTTGGAACAATGAACACACAAATAAGAATGAAAACCATTTTACAGGAAGATAATGAAGGCCTGATCAGTGTCTTCAATATTGATCTGGCAATGAGGATCAGAGGTTAGTACTAGAAAAGGAAATAAAGATACAAACTGGAAACAAACAAACTTGTTCATTTCGTAAGCAGTCATTTAAAACAAAATCTGTACAGGTTGCCTTTGGGAACAACGAAACCATCAAAGAACAAAAATCAGATTCTTACTGAGATTCTTCATATCACAGCGTTGTATTTTTTAAAACTGGTATACGCCCCTTAGCACCCGCTTAACGAATAACATAAACCACACTTAGGTAAAAACAAAGTTTAAAAGGACTGGTTTCCGTAGGGTTTTTCCTGGTATCAGCAGATTTCGATACTATTCGGCAAACATTCAGCCTTAGGCAGGGGCCATCTATTCCCTTCCCCCCCCACCCCCCACGCCCCCCACAGACACACACACAAACCTATCAAATGGAGCTTTGTTCTGTGTGTTTTATGTGAATTGTGTCCTAAAAGTGGGAGCGGTAATTGCGTACCAGGCAGACCTGAAATGATTAATTTGCAATTTATGATCTAATAAAATATTATCTTAAGGTTGAGCATAATATTGGCAGGCTGTGTAAACATATTATCACTATAAAAGAACCTTGCACGTGCTATCTTACTATGCTAAAATGTGTTACTATTTGCACTTTGTGAAGTTTCTATATTTTGCACGACCCATATCTGCGAAACCACAACATTTATCAGACAACAGATTTGTATTTTTTGCTGAAGTATCTGTCAATGTCAGAGTGCAGATTGCAAACTTATGAGGGAATTTTTGTAAATCCTATTTGATATGTGGTATGAGTTATGTGCCCTTGAATGGAGAAAATTATGTAAAAAAATCGACAAAAAATTCAAACTCCTGTTTCCCAGGTTTCTTGTCCATTTATTCGAATGGCATCCTTACAATAGTTAAATTATATTGTCTCAGAGCCTGGAAGAAGCACACCATATAAAAGATATTGAATGACTCTGAAGAGTTTTCTTCCTTACTGGCTGAAGTTTGCACTACCTGTGGCCCTGTATTTGATATTTACTTTATACCTCGTAATAATTCTTCAACTCATTGTGTGTGTTTTTAAAGTATCACGCACTTAAGCTTATTCTGAAACAATTCAAATTGACATGTCACTACTTGTGTTCCCGATCGCAGACAAAGCATCTGTCGAAATTTCATGCATTTGTCGTTTGTCTTAGACTTATTTTTTTGTTGATGTGGTGTCCTTTAAACCCTAAATATCACAGGACTGATGCAAAGTGCGCCCAGCTGCCGACCACTTTAGCCCCTGATTTGAATATCCAAAACCAGCCAGAGATGGGATCTAAGTCCTTCCTCAGATTGTAAGTCCTGCTGTTGGTATGCTCAGAACGTATTTGGGCATTGAGAACTTCCTCGTGCTTTTCATATTGACCATTATTTCTAGCGACCTTTGTATAAAGAGTAGGAGTGTTGGAATTTATATGCAAGTACCATCAGGTACAGCAATTGCAACATTTGTCTTGAAATCAGCAAATAAAGCATAGAATATACAATGTATGCACCTATGCAGTCTGATCAGGGTTTTTCTATTTGACGATATTTACCTTAAATAACTATTTTAACGCTTAATATACTTGCCCTAAAACTTGAAAATATTTATGTGATGATGTGTTTAAAGAACTGCTGGATGGGACCCTCATCAGACGCCGTATTCTGTTATGTCGGATATGCGTCTAAACCGACTGCTCAAGCTGGTGTGTCGTAATAGGGGGAAATACGTTATTTTTTATTTTTATTTTATCTTATTTTTTTTTTTTTTTTACAATAATTCGACAATTCTGTAACTACAATGAAGGCCCCCATGATGTGATTGCGCAGTCTTGCAGTCTTATCTGGGCTTTTTGTTCACATATGCGATCAGATACATGTTTTTATACTACGAATATCAGCTTTACAGGCCGAAACATATGAAAAGGGCAATACGCAAAAACCCAAAACAACCTGTGCATTCTGTTGTGGAGATCGACCAAAGGCCTTTAACGGTGCACATTAATTAAAAAAAAGCAATTCTTATAAAAAAAAAACAAAAAAACAATGTATAAGAATTGTTTTTTCATACATGAAGTCTAGTACTTGCAAGCAGTGTTCAAACCTGCATTATATTTCACTCGGAAGTATGAACTTTTCAATTACTGCAGGAATGTCGCCGAGTTTTATTTAGAACAATTCAATGCCCCTTTGCAGATACGTATCGTACAAAGATCATGTTACGTCAAATTTCATCAGCTGTGTATGTGCACAAGGCGTGATGTTTCTTTGATCTCATTTGGAGTATTACGAGCCAGTCAACACTGTTCAGGTGATGCCGAGCAAGTCAATTAACCTACTCAATTTTAGCTCACCTGAGACAAAGGCTCAAGGTGAGCAATTGCAATCACTCACCGTCCGTCGTCGTCGTCGTCTGTCCACAATTTCTTTAAACAGCTTTTCCTCCTAAACCACTGAGCCAATTTTAACCAAATTTCACAGGATTGATCCTTGGATGTTACTGACTAAAAATTGTTAAAAGACCATGCAGGATTCTTGTTGCCATGGCAGTCAAAAGAAAAAACGTTATTCTTGTCAGTAACCACTGGACAGCTTTTAATATAATTTGGCAGAACTGTTCCTTTGATGATCCTCTACCCAGATTGTTTAAGCCATTATGATTCGTCAAAAAAAAAAAAAAAAAAAAAAGCGCTGAGGGACGGGGCTTATTTTCTCCATATATCTATTTAGAAACTTTTAAAAAATCTGCTTGTCAGAAACCAGTGGACTGATTTCAATATAATTTGGCAGGGATTTTTCATGGTGACCGTCTCTACCAAGATTGTTCAAGCCGTCATGATTCGTCAAAAATCATAGCCGCTAGTGGGACAGCGCTTATTTTCCCTATATATCTAAATAGGAAACTAAAAAAAATCTTCTTGTCAGAAGCCACTGGTCCGATTTCAAAATTATTTGGCAGAAATGTTCCTTTGGTGACCCTCCACCAAGATTGCCCAAGCCGTCATGATTTGTAAAAACACATGGCCGCCAGGGGACGGGGAATTTTTTCCCTATATATCTATATAGAAAACTTTAAAAATCTTCTTGTCAGAAACCACTTGACAAATTTTAATATATTTCATCATAAATGTTCCTTTGATAACCCTCTACCATAATTGTTCAAACAGAAAGGAAGGCAATGACCAGGAATCGCAGCCATGATAACTTGTTAAACAAACTTGTCGGATTTCCCGATATATCTAGAATACTTTAAAAATCTTCTTGTCAGAAACCATTGGACAGATTTCAATACGTTTCATCATAAATGTTCTTTTGTTGACCCTCTACCAAGATTGTTCAAAAAGAAAGGAAGGAAATGATCAGGAATCGAAGCCATGATAGTTTGTCAAAAAACGTGGCCGTCAGAGGGGTGGGGGTTATTTTCCCTATATATATTTATATAGAAAACGTTAATGATCTTCTTGTCAGAAACCACTGGACAAATTGCAATATAATTTTGCAGAAATGTTTTTGGTGACCCTCTACCAAGATTAGTCAAGCATTTTGATTCATCAAAAAACTTGGCAACCAGGGGCGGGGCTTATTTTTCCTATATATCTATAGAAAATTTTAAAACTTTTCTTCTTGTAGAAACCACTGGACCAGTTTCAATATAGTTTGTTTGAAATGTTCTTTTGGTGACCCTCCCCTAAGATTGTTCAAGTCATGATGATTTCTTAAAAAAAAAAAAAAAAAAAAAAAAAAACGTGGCCGCCAGGGGATGGGGCTTATTTTCCCAATATATTTATATATAAAAGGTTAAAAATCTTCTTGTCAGAAACCACTTGACCAATTTTAATATAATTTTGCAGAAAAGTTTCTTTGGTGACCCTCTACCAAGCTTGTTCAAGTCATTATGATTCGTCAAAACACTTGGCCACCAGGGGCGGGGCTTATTTTTGCTATATATAACTATATAAAATTTGAAAACTTTTTTTTTCTTGTTGAAACCATTGGACCAGGTTCAATATAGTTTGTAAGAAAAGTTCTTTTGGTGACCCTCTATCGAGATTGTTCGAACCACGATAATTCGTTTAGAAACATGGCCGCTAGAGGACAGGGCTCATTTCCCCTATATATATATATATAGATAACTTTGAAAAAAATCTCGTCAGAAACTACTATTTCAATAAAATTTAGCAGAATTATTTCTTTGATGAATCTCTACCAAGATTATTCAAACCACCATGATGTGTCAAAAACGTAAACCCCATACGGCAGGGTTTATTTTCCCTATATTTATAGAAATGTTGAAGAGCAGATTAGAAAAAAAAATGGCACTGCTTGCCATAGACAGCATTGCTACTCCATTTTATAGGTCAATTATGTCACTCCTGAAAAAAATTATACAGAAATCATAAAGCAGTGAACTTGGCTGAAACTTCAATAGTAAGTATGCAAATCTGTTTGCTCAGGTGAGCTATATAGGACCATCATGGTCCTCTTGTTTTCTTGGACAGGCTTAGAAGAAAACAGGAGAATGTATTTGCTCAAATGATGGCGATTTGACACAATGAACGGTAAAAAGCTATGTTATTATGGTGGTATGGATCGGAGCACTGTACACTTGTAAAAACTATGAGGGATTTTATGACAATCAAATCAGATTGTCTTTGGATAATATTTTGAAAATGACACAGCCGAAAAAAAAAATCGGGGGGAAGGAAGTGACGTGTATTAATGCTTCTAACATATTCCTGTCTGCTTCCCCTGTTGGCTTTGTACGGATTCTCATTTCATCGACCGCAACCTTGTAGCAGCATCTAAGATGAAATCAGGGAATGTCATGCAACCCTCTATTTGTTTACCTTTCTTTGTGAATTGCTTCTGTAACCAGGCTCGGTTGTACAGCAGATATCCGTTTATTCCTGAGCAAGGGGGTAGATATTTAGTCGTTTTCAATGCATGCGAACAATTTGGATAAACAATCATGCAGTTGTCGAGTACAGATGATATCTTCCATCACAAGAACTTTGAAGGGTTATCTGATTAATATACTTTGAGAATCAAATCATTCCTTTACTGTTCGTTAGCATAGAAAATGAGCTTTGTTTTGTTGACTTTGCCATGCAACATTTACAGCAACGGTAAAATCACCTTAACTAATAGCTCGTGACAGGGCTAGAAACCTGGCAAAATCTTCTATATTTTTGAATACATAGGACAATCTTAGGGGACCATACACTTGGCAGATTTTTTGCATCACTTCCGCTTAGGCAGACAACTTTTGTTTGCTTTACTGTACACCGAATCCCTTCTGAAAAAGGGTCTACCCTAAAAGGAAAGGCGTTATCGAAGGAGTAAATACTTTTCTTTAAGACCAGCCCCCTTTTTCAGAAGGGAAATACAATTTCTCAGTTGTCTCACCTGAGAGTGTATATAGATTATAAAAGAAACGACTCTTGCAACTGAAACTATCTGAAATATCAAGTTTTCTGACCCAGTGAAGCTACTTTTGGCCAATTACGCCTCATCAGCGACCCTCGCATAAATTTAAAGACATCCAGAAAGTGCTTAATGAGCGAGGATTACAAAAGACCAGAACAACTACACTACAGTGAAGTTTTAAGGCTGCCAATCGGCACTTAACCCAGTTTTAGCTCTCTAAGAGCTGATTATAGAATTTCAACTAGGATTTTTATTTCATAGAGCGTTTTCCGTTAACAACAAAAACAACAACAACACAATGATTGATGTATAAAATATGGTTGAAGGCAATACTAAAAAATGATTGGTATTATTCCTTCTATGTCACGAACAAATATCTAATGTACTAGCAAAGTTTCGATTTATTACCATTTATGCCGAGTCGACACTTTTACTTTAACTGTTTGGTACCTGTTCCTTTCGATACAAGGAATATGTGGTTAGTTTTCTACTGGTACCATGTTTTATACTAATTTCTTGTGTATGATGGTCTGATGTTGGTCTGCCATGTTTGCCAATGTCCTTTAATGGGACGTGCGGCACAAATGGATTAACTGCGAACTATTTATTTTGAGGTAAGTGAACTGTAATACAAATCAGCGAGAAACTTATATCGAAATGTTAAAAATGGAAAGAGAGACAGGAAAGTCCGATCTAGTTTCACACGGAAAACAACCTTTTAGTTTTCGATTACCTGTCAATTCATTAATATCGTAAAAAGGAATAATATTGAACGCTATATAAAGCAGCAACAATTAAAAACATTACGAAAACACGCCTATTCAAATACACTGAAAATTTTACCACGAAAAAAATGAAAATTTTCAGATAAAAAATTCTGATACTTTTCAAAGTTCTGTTCAAAACATAAGATTGTGGATACTCGTTAGAACCGCCTCGACGAGGAGGTTCTAACGAGTATCCACAATCTATGTTTTGAGCAGAAATACGAAAAATAATGCATACCCCTGTAAACCCCAGTTTTACTATATAAAAGTGGGGTTTAAGGGGGTCAAAATTATATAGGCATGTTTTCGTGATGTGAAGGAAAAAAAAAAAAAAAAAAAAAAAGAAAAAAAAAAATACGGAACTTGAACATGCTCTGAGGCGGTCACCTATCCAAATACTAACTGGGATGGACGTTGCTTAACTTCGAATAACAGATTAGATGCAGTTGTTCAATGTAATATGGACATCGACAGAGTCCAGTCGCAAATTTATCATTTATAAACCTTAATATTGGATCAATACTACTAATACTTCTAACTCAGGAGCTAGCGTTTTATTTACATATATTACCTTCCTTGTCTATTTTTGTTTCTATAAACTGGACTTCTGTTTTTGTTTCTATATAAAACTGGACTAAATCTATAGAGCAATAATTACACATTCAAGGTTTTTGATTTCCTTAGCTCTTAAATATAATATCACTGACTATCTGTTTCGTCAATTTTACCACATATAAAATACTGACAAGTATTTTAGTATACGCCAAGTTTTTGCAATGCCTTTCGAAGCTTGATTGCTACATTCCGCATGTATCTGTATGTAGGCTTTTCTACAAAAAGACTATTTCATCAACAAGCTAGAACCTTTATAACTTATGTTGTAATTTCTTATTATTCATTCTTTTCTGAAGAAAGTGCATGCAGGTGTATTAGGACTGAACAGCATAACATATGTACACGCACAGTGAAAGCTAAGCCCAGATCAGCGCAGTCTGATTAGGAACTTCACTGTTTGCATATCACATACGGATTCTTTTGATTTGAAAATTGTTCAATCTCATATGCGGACACCTTCGACTAAGACAACCTGTTTTTTAAGAAGTTATCAGATGGGTGATTAAATAATACTGTTGCCATGTAATCAGGTTTAGTAGAGGGTTACACACCCCTTTTAATTTCTCAATAAGAAATAAAAAAAAAAAAAATGTCCCACCTGCTACAGCTCCGTGACAGCCAACGAAAATGTACCTCCCTAAGACCTATAAACCCTATAAAAAGCGCGCCTGTCTGTTGCGAACTGATGGAGTTATTAGGGTTTTTACGGTTTCCCGCCCAAAATCCCATAGGGTGCAATGCAAATTCGAGGACCCATTTTCAGCAGGACGCCTTGCCTCGAGTCCCTTGACTACCCTTTACGTTTGTAGACATTAATGATCTGCGCATGCGCATAAATTTGCAGCACCGAGGGTGCTTTCCTTTGGCTGCTATAGGCGTAAAAAGGTTTATTTATTGAATATTTAGCGCCCCATAGTGCACGTGCTATTCCATTGAGCGTATCACGGATTGTGCAGGCATGTGTGTATGGATGGGCTCTACAAACGTTCCAAATTTCAGCTTAATCGGATGAAAAACAGACGAGTTATTAGGGGTCAAAGTTTCAGACATTCCCTACCAACTTTGGACTGCAAGTTTGAGCCTAATGTGACCTTCACCGATCGGGATGAAACTGGTGCCAGACGAAAGGTCTGGACCAATGACTCCCTAGGGCCAAGTGCCCAAAATTTCTTATCGTCCCTTTTTCGAGTTATGGCCCCTGAAAGTTGATATTTGCTAATGTTTGACCCCTAATAACTTACTAACGCACAGTCCGAATTTTCTGACAAATATTGTTTTATGTACTATGGTACTAGGACAATGTTTGGTGCTAGTTTCAGCTCGATCGGTGAAGGTCACCTTTAGTGACTTTTAATCTCTTTGTTCAGCAGGCGAGACCTAGGGACGCATTTCCAGTCCTTATATCTTTGCTTCTACTGCATGCAGCGCCATACAATTTGGCACGAAAATGTACCTCCCTAAGACCTATAAACCCTATAAAAAGCGCGCCTGTCTGTTGCGAACTGATGGAGTTATTAGGGTTTTTACGGTTTCCCGCCCAAAATCCCATAGGGTGCAATGCAAATTCGAGGACCCATTTTCAGCAGGACGCCTTGCCTCGAGTCCCTTGACTACCCTTTACGTTTGTAGACATTAATGATCTGCGCATGCGCATAAATTTGCAGCACCGAGGGTGCTTTCCTTTGGCTGCTATAGGCGTAAAAAGGTTTATTTATTGAATATTTAGCGCCCCATAGTGCACGTGCTATTCCATTGAGCGTATCACGGATTGTGCAGGCATGTGTGTATGGATGGGCTCTACAAACGTTCCAAATTTCAGCTTAATCGGATGAAAAACAGACGAGTTATTAGGGGTCAAAGTTTCAGACATTCCCTACCAACTTTGGACTGCAAGTTTGAGCCTAATGTGACCTTCACCGATCGGGATGAAACTGGTGCCAGACGAAAGGTCTGGACCAATGACTCCCTAGGGCCAAGTGCCCAAAATTTCTTATCGTCCCTTTTTCGAGTTATGGCCCCTGAAAGTTGATATTTGCTAATGTTTGACCCCTAATAACTTACTAACGCACAGTCCGAATTTTCTGACAAATATTGTTTTATGTACTATGGTACTAGGACAATGTTTGGTGCTAGTTTCAGCTCGATCGGTGAAGGTCACCTTTAGTGACTTTTAATCTCTTTGTTCAGCAGGCGAGACCTAGGGACGCATTTCCAGTCCTTATATCTTTGCTTCTACTGCATGCAGCGCCATACAATTTGGCACGAAAATGTACCTCCCTAAGACCTATAAACCCTATAAAAAGCGCGCCTGTCTGTTGCGAACTGATGGAGTTATTAGGGTTTTTACGGTTTCCCGCCCAAAATCCCATAGGGTGCAATGCAAATTCGAGGACCCATTTTCAGCAGGACGCCTTGCCTCGAGTCCCTTGACTACCCTTTACGTTTGTAGACATTAATGATCTGCGCATGCGCATAAATTTGCAGCACCGAGGGTGCTTTCCTTTGGCTGCTATAGGCGTAAAAAGGTTTATTTATTGAATATTTAGCGCCCCATAGTGCACGTGCTATTCCATTGAGCGTATCACGGATTGTGCAGGCATGTGTGTATGGATGGGCTCTACAAACGTTCCAAATTTCAGCTTAATCGGATGAAAAACAGACGAGTTATTAGGGGTCAAAGTTTCAGACATTCCCTACCAACTTTGGACTGCAAGTTTGAGCCTAATGTGACCTTCACCGATCGGGATGAAACTGGTGCCAGACGAAAGGTCTGGACCAATGACTCCCTAGGGCCAAGTGCCCAAAATTTCTTATCGTCCCTTTTTCGAGTTATGGCCCCTGAAAGTTGATATTTGCTAATGTTTGACCCCTAATAACTTACTAACGCACAGTCCGAATTTTCTGACAAATATTGTTTTATGTACTATGGTACTAGGACAATGTTTGGTGCTAGTTTCAGCTCGATCGGTGAAGGTCACCTTTAGTGACTTTTAATCTCTTTGTTCAGCAGGCGAGACCTAGGGACGCATTTCCAGTCCTTATATCTTTGCTTCTACTGCATGCAGCGCCATACAATTTGGCACGAAAATGTACCTCCCTAAGACCTATAAACCCTATAAAAAGCGCGCCTGTCTGTTGCGAACTGATGGAGTTATTAGGGTTTTTACGGTTTCCCGCCCAAAATCCCATAGGGTGCAATGCAAATTCGAGGACCCATTTTCAGCAGGACGCCTTGCCTCGAGTCCCTTGACTACCCTTTACGTTTGTAGACATTAATGATCTGCGCATGCGCATAAATTTGCAGCACCGAGGGTGCTTTCCTTTGGCTGCTATAGGCGTAAAAAGGTTTATTTATTGAATATTTAGCGCCCCATAGTGCACGTGCTATTCCATTGAGCGTATCACGGATTGTGCAGGCATGTGTGTATGGATGGGCTCTACAAACGTTCCAAATTTCAGCTTAATCGGATGAAAAACAGACGAGTTATTAGGGGTCAAAGTTTCAGACATTCCCTACCAACTTTGGACTGCAAGTTTGAGCCTAATGTGACCTTCACCGATCGGGATGAAACTGGTGCCAGACGAAAGGTCTGGACCAATGACTCCCTAGGGCCAAGTGCCCAAAATTTCTTATCGTCCCTTTTTCGAGTTATGGCCCCTGAAAGTTGATATTTGCTAATGTTTGACCCCTAATAACTTACTAACGCACAGTCCGAATTTTCTGACAAATATTGTTTTATGTACTATGGTACTAGGACAATGTTTGGTGCTAGTTTCAGCTCGATCGGTGAAGGTCACCTTTAGTGACTTTTAATCTCTTTGTTCAGCAGGCGAGACCTAGGGACGCATTTCCAGTCCTTATATCTTTGCTTCTACTGCATGCAGCGCCATACAATTTGGCACGAAAATGTACCTCCCTAAGACCTATAAACCCTATAAAAAGCGCGCCTGTCTGTTGCGAACTGATGGAGTTATTAGGGTTTTTACGGTTTCCCGCCCAAAATCCCATAGGGTGCAATGCAAATTCGAGGACCCATTTTCAGCAGGACGCCTTGCCTCGAGTCCCTTGACTACCCTTTACGTTTGTAGACATTAATGATCTGCGCATGCGCATAAATTTGCAGCACCGAGGGTGCTTTCCTTTGGCTGCTATAGGCGTAAAAAGGTTTATTTATTGAATATTTAGCGCCCCATAGTGCACGTGCTATTCCATTGAGCGTATCACGGATTGTGCAGGCATGTGTGTATGGATGGGCTCTACAAACGTTCCAAATTTCAGCTTAATCGGATGAAAAACAGACGAGTTATTAGGGGTCAAAGTTTCAGACATTCCCTACCAACTTTGGACTGCAAGTTTGAGCCTAATGTGACCTTCACCGATCGGGATGAAACTGGTGCCAGACGAAAGGTCTGGACCAATGACTCCCTAGGGCCAAGTGCCCAAAATTTCTTATCGTCCCTTTTTCGAGTTATGGCCCCTGAAAGTTGATATTTGCTAATGTTTGACCCCTAATAACTTACTAACGCACAGTCCGAATTTTCTGACAAATATTGTTTTATGTACTATGGTACTAGGACAATGTTTGGTGCTAGTTTCAGCTCGATCGGTGAAGGTCACCTTTAGTGACTTTTAATCTCTTTGTTCAGCAGGCGAGACCTAGGGACGCATTTCCAGTCCTTATATCTTTGCTTCTACTGCATGCAGCGCCATACAATTTGGCACGAAAATGTACCTCCCTAAGACCTATAAACCCTATAAAAAGCGCGCCTGTCTGTTGCGAACTGATGGAGTTATTAGGGTTTTTACGGTTTCCCGCCCAAAATCCCATAGGGTGCAATGCAAATTCGAGGACCCATTTTCAGCAGGACGCCTTGCCTCGAGTCCCTTGACTACCCTTTACGTTTGTAGACATTAATGATCTGCGCATGCGCATAAATTTGCAGCACCGAGGGTGCTTTCCTTTGGCTGCTATAGGCGTAAAAAGGTTTATTTATTGAATATTTAGCGCCCCATAGTGCACGTGCTATTCCATTGAGCGTATCACGGATTGTGCAGGCATGTGTGTATGGATGGGCTCTACAAACGTTCCAAATTTCAGCTTAATCGGATGAAAAACAGACGAGTTATTAGGGGTCAAAGTTTCAGACATTCCCTACCAACTTTGGACTGCAAGTTTGAGCCTAATGTGACCTTCACCGATCGGGATGAAACTGGTGCCAGACGAAAGGTCTGGACCAATGACTCCCTAGGGCCAAGTGCCCAAAATTTCTTATCGTCCCTTTTTCGAGTTATGGCCCCTGAAAGTTGATATTTGCTAATGTTTGACCCCTAATAACTTACTAACGCACAGTCCGAATTTTCTGACAAATATTGTTTTATGTACTATGGTACTAGGACAATGTTTGGTGCTAGTTTCAGCTCGATCGGTGAAGGTCACCTTTAGTGACTTTTAATCTCTTTGTTCAGCAGGCGAGACCTAGGGACGCATTTCCAGTCCTTATATCTTTGCTTCTACTGCATGCAGCGCCATACAATTTGGCACGAAAATGTACCTCCCTAAGACCTATAAACCCTATAAAAAGCGCGCCTGTCTGTTGCGAACTGATGGAGTTATTAGGGTTTTTACGGTTTCCCGCCCAAAATCCCATAGGGTGCAATGCAAATTCGAGGACCCATTTTCAGCAGGACGCCTTGCCTCGAGTCCCTTGACTACCCTTTACGTTTGTAGACATTAATGATCTGCGCATGCGCATAAATTTGCAGCACCGAGGGTGCTTTCCTTTGGCTGCTATAGGCGTAAAAAGGTTTATTTATTGAATATTTAGCGCCCCATAGTGCACGTGCTATTCCATTGAGCGTATCACGGATTGTGCAGGCATGTGTGTATGGATGGGCTCTACAAACGTTCCAAATTTCAGCTTAATCGGATGAAAAACAGACGAGTTATTAGGGGTCAAAGTTTCAGACATTCCCTACCAACTTTGGACTGCAAGTTTGAGCCTAATGTGACCTTCACCGATCGGGATGAAACTGGTGCCAGACGAAAGGTCTGGACCAATGACTCCCTAGGGCCAAGTGCCCAAAATTTCTTATCGTCCCTTTTTCGAGTTATGGCCCCTGAAAGTTGATATTTGCTAATGTTTGACCCCTAATAACTTACTAACGCACAGTCCGAATTTTCTGACAAATATTGTTTTATGTACTATGGTACTAGGACAATGTTTGGTGCTAGTTTCAGCTCGATCGGTGAAGGTCACCTTTAGTGACTTTTAATCTCTTTGTTCAGCAGGCGAGACCTAGGGACGCATTTCCAGTCCTTATATCTTTGCTTCTACTGCATGCAGCGCCATACAATTTGGCACGAAAATGTACCTCCCTAAGACCTATAAACCCTATAAAAAGCGCGCCTGTCTGTTGCGAACTGATGGAGTTATTAGGGTTTTTACGGTTTCCCGCCCAAAATCCCATAGGGTGCAATGCAAATTCGAGGACCCATTTTCAGCAGGACGCCTTGCCTCGAGTCCCTTGACTACCCTTTACGTTTGTAGACATTAATGATCTGCGCATGCGCATAAATTTGCAGCACCGAGGGTGCTTTCCTTTGGCTGCTATAGGCGTAAAAAGGTTTATTTATTGAATATTTAGCGCCCCATAGTGCACGTGCTATTCCATTGAGCGTATCACGGATTGTGCAGGCATGTGTGTATGGATGGGCTCTACAAACGTTCCAAATTTCAGCTTAATCGGATGAAAAACAGACGAGTTATTAGGGGTCAAAGTTTCAGACATTCCCTACCAACTTTGGACTGCAAGTTTGAGCCTAATGTGACCTTCACCGATCGGGATGAAACTGGTGCCAGACGAAAGGTCTGGACCAATGACTCCCTAGGGCCAAGTGCCCAAAATTTCTTATCGTCCCTTTTTCGAGTTATGGCCCCTGAAAGTTGATATTTGCTAATGTTTGACCCCTAATAACTTACTAACGCACAGTCCGAATTTTCTGACAAATATTGTTTTATGTACTATGGTACTAGGACAATGTTTGGTGCTAGTTTCAGCTCGATCGGTGAAGGTCACCTTTAGTGACTTTTAATCTCTTTGTTCAGCAGGCGAGACCTAGGGACGCATTTCCAGTCCTTATATCTTTGCTTCTACTGCATGCAGCGCCATACAATTTGGCACGAAAATGTACCTCCCTAAGACCTATAAACCCTATAAAAAGCGCGCCTGTCTGTTGCGAACTGATGGAGTTATTAGGGTTTTTACGGTTTCCCGCCCAAAATCCCATAGGGTGCAATGCAAATTCGAGGACCCATTTTCAGCAGGACGCCTTGCCTCGAGTCCCTTGACTACCCTTTACGTTTGTAGACATTAATGATCTGCGCATGCGCATAAATTTGCAGCACCGAGGGTGCTTTCCTTTGGCTGCTATAGGCGTAAAAAGGTTTATTTATTGAATATTTAGCGCCCCATAGTGCACGTGCTATTCCATTGAGCGTATCACGGATTGTGCAGGCATGTGTGTATGGATGGGCTCTACAAACGTTCCAAATTTCAGCTTAATCGGATGAAAAACAGACGAGTTATTAGGGGTCAAAGTTTCAGACATTCCCTACCAACTTTGGACTGCAAGTTTGAGCCTAATGTGACCTTCACCGATCGGGATGAAACTGGTGCCAGACGAAAGGTCTGGACCAATGACTCCCTAGGGGCCAAGTGCCCAAAATTTCTTATCGTCCCTTTTTCGAGTTATGGCCCCTGAAAGTTGATATTTGCTAATGTTTGACCCCTAATAACTTACTAACGCACAGTCCGAATTTTCTGACAAATATTGTTTTATGTACTATGGTACTAGGACAATGTTTGGTGCTAGTTTCAGCTCGATCGGTGAAGGTCACCTTTAGTGACTTTTAATCTCTTTGTTCAGCAGGCGAGACCTAGGGACGCATTTCCAGTCCTTATATCTTTGCTTCTACTGCATGCAGCGCCATACAATTTGGCACGAAAATGTACCTCCCTAAGACCTATAAACCCTATAAAAAGCGCGCCTGTCTGTTGCGAACTGATGGAGTTATTAGGGTTTTTACGGTTTCCCGCCCAAAATCCCATAGGGTGCAATTGCAAATTCGAGGACCCATTTTCAGCAGACGCCTTGCCTCGAGTCCCTTGACTACCCTTTACGTTTGTAGACATTAATGATCTGCGCATGCGCATAAATTTGCAGCACCGAGGGTGCTTTCCTTTGGCTGCTATAGGCGTAAAAAGGTTTATTTATTGAATATTTAGCGCCCCATAGTGCACGTGCTATTCCATTGAGCGTATCACGGATTGTGCAGGCATGTGTGTATGGATGGGCTCTACAAACGTTCCAAATTTCAGCTTAATCGGATGAAAAACAGACGAGTTATTAGGGGTCAAAGTTTCAGACATTCCCTACCAACTTTGGACTGCAAGTTTGAGCCTAATGTGACCTTCACCGATCGGGATGAAACTGGTGCCAGACGAAAGGTCTGGACCAATGACTCCCTAGGGCCAAGTGCCCAAATTTCTTATCGTCCCTTTTCGAGTTATGGCCCCTGAAAGTTGATATTTGCTAATGTTTGACCCCTAATAACTTACTAACGCACAGTCCGAATTTTCTGACAAATATTGTTTTATGTACTATGGTACTAGACAATGTTTGGTGCTAGTTTCAGCTCGATCGGTGAAGGTCACCTTTAGTGACTTTTAATCTCTTTGTTCAGCAGGCGAGACCTAGGGACGCATTTCCAGTCCTTATATCTTTGCTTCTACTGCATGCAGCGCCATACAATTTGGCACGAAAATGTACCTCCCTAAGACCTATAAACCCTATAAAAAGCGCGCCTGTCTGTTGCGAACTGATGGAGTTATTAGGGTTTTTACGGTTTCCCGCCCAAAATCCCATAGGGTGCAATGCAAATTCGAGGACCCCATTTTCAGCAGGACGCCTTGCCTCGAGTCCCTTGACTACCCTTTACGTTTGTAGACATTAATGATCTGCGCATGCGCATAAATTTGCAGCACCGAGGGTGCTTTCCTTTGGCTGCTATAGGCGTAAAAAGGTTTATTTATTGAATATTTAGCGCCCCATAGTGCACGTGCTATTCCATTGAGCGTATCACGGATTGTGCAGGCATGTGTGTATGGATGGGCTCTACAAACGTTCCAAATTTCAGCTTAATCGGGATGAAAAACAGACGAGTTATTAGGGGTCAAAGTTTCAGACATTCCCTACCAACTTTGGACTGCAAGTTTGAGCCTAATGTGACCTTCACCGATCGGGATGAAACTGGTGCCAGACGAAAGGTCTGGACCAATGACTCCCTAGGGCCAAGTGCCCAAAATTTCTTATCGTCCCTTTTTCGAGTTATGGCCCCTGAAAGTTGATATTTGCTAATGTTTGACCCCTAATAACTTACTAACGCACAGTCCGAATTTTCTGACAAATATTGTTTTATGTACTATGGTACTAGGACAATGTTTGGTGCTAGTTTCAGCTCGATCGGTGAAGGTCACCTTTAGTGACTTTTAATCTCTTTGTTCAGCAGGCGAGACCTAGGGACGCATTTCCAGTCCTTATATCTTTGCTTCTACTGCATGCAGCGCCATACAATTTGGCACGAAAATGTACCTCCCTAAGACCTATAAACCCTATAAAAAGCGCGCCTGTCTGTTGCGAACTGATGGAGTTATTAAGGGTTTTTACGGTTTCCCGCCCAAAATCCCATAGGGTGCAATGCAAATTCGAGGACCCATTTTCAGCAGGACGCCTTGCCTCGAGTCCCTTGACTACCCTTTACGTTTGTAGACATTAATGATCTGCGCATGCGCATAAATTTGCAGCACCGAGGGTGCTTTCCTTTGGCTGGCTATAGGCGTAAAAAGTTTATTTATTGAATATTTAGCGCCCCATAGTGCACGTGCTATTCCATTGAGCGTATCACGGATTGTGCAGGCATGTGTGTATGGATGGGCTCTACAAACGTTCCAAATTTCAGCTTAATCGGATGAAAAAACAGACGAGTTATTAGGGTCAAAGTTTCAGACATTCCCTACCAACTTTGGACTGCAAGTTTGAGCCTAATGTGACCTTCACCGATCGGGATGAAACTGGTGCCAGACGAAAGGGTCTGGACCAATGACTCCCTAGGGCCAAGTGCCCAAAATTTCTTATCGTCCCTTTTTCGAGTTATGGCCCCTGAAAAGTTGATATTTGCTAATGTTTGACCCCTAATAACTTACTAACGCACAGTCCGAATTTTCTGACAAATATTGTTTTATGTACTATGGTACTAGGACAATGTTTGGTGC
>CAXHKG010000214.1:0-18011 GCA_964016985.1 Anodontia alba
TGATAAAGTGTGTGTGTGTGGATAAAGTGTGTGTGTGTGTGTGGTGGTGGGGTGTGTGTGTGTGTGTGGGGGGGGGGGGGGGGGGGAGGGGGAGTAGGTTTTGAGAGGGGCCGGCTTAAACGACTAAAACTGATATTCGTGCGAAACCTCGTAGTTTTAATGCACGTTCAAATTACAAATATATGTCCGATCCGCGTAGGGAACTAGCTCATCTGTGAAACATCACAGTGAAACACATATATATTGAAGTCACAATTAAGTTGTCTCCCTTGAAAAAATGGCGGAAAACCTACCAAGTGTATCAGCCAAATTCATGAACAAAAATGGATATTCGCGTACTATTGAAGCATGCTCTTTTTTCTCTCTCTTTGATTTTGATGAGTCCTATTCCTCCTCGCCCTGTGGGCTCGGGATATCAAACACCTTCCTCGGGACTCTGCGAACAGTAAGACACGAAAAACGCATGCCTGATCCCTATACGTGTTATTCTAACATTGCGAGTCTTCTTGGGGGTTATCTTCCAAATGTATCCGTAGGGACCAGTATCAAACCCTTTTTAGAATCTTTGAAGTGCTTAAGAGTGTATAGTAATACACCCTTAAGCATCTAAAAGGTCGGATATAGGTCCCTGTAAATGTATCCATTCACCATAAAATTTACTGATGCGCTTCCGCGTTCAACAACTCTTCCAGACACTTCAGTCACCGAAAACTGCCATCTGAGCTACTGTTTAGGCATAATAATTATTGATTCACTAGAAATTCTGGGAATATGGTCCCCATATGTGGCATATTTAGCATGCATAGACTGGCTGATGTTGTAACCGGATTTGACCTGTTCCATTAGGATTCTAAAATTCGTTTTTGACTTTGAGAGGTACGTTTTTTGTTGTTGTTTTTTTCTTTCAGTCTGTATAAACTTAATGTAGTTGCTGTATGCAGTCTGTACAGTAAAAATAACGCCCATCAGCCGTTCCTATATCCCAGTAAGCATTCTACATAAATTTATAGCGGGCCGTTAGCGGCCCGTCAGGGTAGCTGACGGGCCGATAACGGCCCGCTATAGATTTAGGCTTAGTGCTTTTCGTACGTTTGTTCGATTTGCGCTTGTTTGGTTTTGTCTGTTTCCTCTTCATCTTGGTGTCTGGGATGGGCTGCGGCTTGTGACTGAGGCACTCCCGGGACTTTTCTCTCACCTTTTTTTTTTCTTATATATGGCATTGTACGAATGTGCGTGCCGAACGGCTCCCTTTTTATGCCCCGCCACCAAAAAGTGGCGGGGTATTATGTTATACCCTCTGAAATTTTGAGTGTCCGTCCGTCAGCGCCCCCCACCATTCTTCTGCCCGCAACTCCTCCTACAGTTTTAGGCCAATCCTTTTCAAACTTTACAGGCGCTTTTAGGATGGTCTGAAGATATGCATATTGTTTTTTCAGAATCCTGAAATTATTTTTATCACATTTTTTGCATTTTTAACTTAGACTTTGTTCGAGCCCTAATACTACAGAAATGTATAGAGAGTATTTACCTTCTGCCCGCAACTCCTCCTACAGTTTTAGGCCAATCCTTTTCAAACTTTACAGGCGCTTTTAGGATGGTTTGAAGATATACATATTGTTTTTTCAGAATCCTGAAATTATTTTTTATCACATTTTTTTGCATTTTTAACTTAGACTTTTTTCGAGCCCTAATACTACAGAAATGTATAGGGATTATGTATCTTCTGCCCGCAACTCCTCCTACAGTTTTAGGCCAATCCTTTTCAAACTTTACAGGTGCTTTTAAGATGGTCTGAAGATATTGTAGTATATTGCCAGTATATACTGTAGTAAACCTTTTATAGAGCCTCTAGCATAAAATACATACCTGGCTATTTATAATTATATTTGTCTCTTTGATAGCATCAGTATTAAAGTAGCAGTAAAGCTGGTCACTTACCGAATGTATTGTTCTTGTACTAGTTCCATATACAGTATATTAAAAGTATATAATCTTAAATGAGACTTTTATTGTGGTTAAATCCAGGGACTCTAGTGTTGGCCTAACACTCGGACACTACAGATATGCATATTGTTTTTTCAGAATCCTGAAATTATTTTTTATTACATTTTTAACTTAGACTTTTTTCGAGCCCTAATACTACAGAAATGTATAGGGATTATGTACCTTCTGTCCGCAACTCCTCCTACAGTTTTAGGCCAAATCTTTTTCAAATTTTACAGACCCTTTTAGGATGGTCTGAAGATATGCATATTGTTTATTCAGAATCCTGAAATTATTTTTTATCACATTTTTTTGCATTTTTAACTTAGACTTTTTTCGAGCCCTAATACTACAGAAATGTATAGGGATTATGTACCTTCTGCCCGCAACTCCTCCTACAGTTTTAGGCCAATCCTTTTCAAATTTTACAGACTCTTTTAGGATGGTCTGAAGATATGCAGTTTTTTCAGAATCCTGAAATTATTTTTTATCACATTTTTTTAACTTAGACTTTTTTCGAGCCCTAAAACTACAGAAATGTATAGGGAGTATGTACCTTGTATGCGCAACTCCTCCTACATTTTCAGGCCGATCCTTTTGAAACTGTACACACGCTTTTAGGATGGTCTGAAGATATGCATATTTTTTTTCAGAATCCTGAAATTACTTTGTATCACTTTTTATTGCATTTTTAACTTAGACCTATTGGTGTTTTTTTTTTTTTTTTTTTTTTTTTTTTTTGTTTGTTTGTTTTGGAGTTATGAAATAAATGTTTATTGCTTCTCTTCATGTTTAACTTGGATTGTTTTCAGCCCTTATACTACAGAAGTGCATAGGGAATATGTCCCAGTGGCGGGGCATGGTGCATGGCTTGCAGTTTTATTCAGCGCTGCCAGGGATATGATTAGCCCCTTTGTTCAACAAAAAGTATATGACTGGCCAGATTTTTCTTGATTCGTATGTGAAAGGCCCCACTTTTCTGACATCCCGTTATATGCGTACATTTTTCGCTCAGAGATTTTTCGAGGCTGCTTGTTCTCTTGATAGTCTATGAATTGACTGCGATATTTTTCAAACTACCAGCAATAAATAGGTATAAGAAATCAAGGAGCAGTATATGAATAGGTACACATTTCAGACGATCAAGTATATGCATGGGTCCGTCTTTTTTTGTTTTCAAAGTCCAGGTATATGAATAGGGTAGGTTTCGAAATACTGGCTCGCACTCCCGTACCACAATTACTCCCAGGCCCCCCCCCCCCCCCCCCCACCCACCCACCCACACATATCTAAGGGAAGCAATTGTCTCCAAATTCTTTTGATTCCCTTCTGTCATGGGTCTACTTTTAAAGAGTTCGCTTCACTTGATGTGAAAGAAAGCAAATGGAAAGAGTTGGCTGTCTCTTTCACCGCTCACTGGTCAACAGTACATTCTTATAGAAGAATCCTGACCATTTCACGGAAGAAAGAAAAAAAAAAAAATAAAAATAAAAAAAAAAGAAAGTCATAAGAATTATCTCCCTTGTACAAATGGCGGAAAAAGCAGGTATGCTTTATAGGGAACCTTTCACGTGACCAAGGGTTAGCACTCCTGAATTCGGATTCGAATCCTATTGAGGTTGATCCTCAGGGGATGCCTGCATGTCTGTATGGTGTTTCGCTGCACTTTTCCTTATCACCTTACCAGCCTTTAGCCTCAGAGAGAAGGTTAGACATAAAGTCTGATGAGATGTGAAATTTTATTCATAGTGGTATCTTTTAGGACATAATATGAATAAATGTACCCTTCCACTCAATCACTACCCAGTGGGTACACAACGTTAAAATGACGTCATATCAACGTCGATGCGACGTAATAAGGTCCCATCGATGGTGATACGACGTCATTTTGATGTTGTGTGCCTGCTGGCTATATCCCAGCAGACAAACAAAATCAAAATGACATCGTATCAACGTCCCAGCAGGCACACAACATCAAAATGACGTCGTATCAACGTCGATGCGACGTCGCATCGACGTTGATACGACGTCATTTTGATATTGTGTGCCTGCTGTGTATTTAGTTCTCTTCAGCTGGATATTTGAGCTGGCATAAAACAAATAGTGGCATAAGATAAAATGTGGCGTGTTAGGTTGGCATGATGTCATGGGCAAAACGACTACGACTGATATCATTCTAAGAACACATGACCCATGGGTAGTACAGTGCTCTAGATAAGGTCTTGGCACACTGAGTATTTTACCCCTTGTTTTAAAGCTTAATGCTGAAATGCCTATTTTCAATGCTTAACTTTTTAAGCACCAAGCAAAATTATGGTAAACAAAATTCTATGCTTTTTTTTTTCAGAAATAAGAAAATAAGTCTTGGCCTTTCATGTGAAATGTCTATGTATGCCGGGCAGACAATTCACATGAAATGTCAAGCATTATTTTCTCTGAAAACAAATCTGGATGTCGTCTGCTGCATTTGTCATCGGCGCTTTAGATGTTAAACCCTTTCTGATCTAATGTACTGGTATTAATCAATGCGTGAAAGATGTTAATTTTACTGAAAATGTTTAACCCCTAAATTTGATTTCAGTGTTGAAATCCAAAATTTCAATGTGTATTTTCACCCCTCTGATTCAATTGCAGTGCTTATTTTCAAAAATAAATAAATGCTGAAATACCCTGTACTCCCTCTTATCTGCCGCTCTGTAGTGGACACTACAAAACACAACCTGTTCCGATTCACAGAAGGACCATTTTCCCATTCACTCCAATGCAAATATAAGCGCGTGTAGGTGTGTGTGTGTGTGTGTGTGTGTGTGTGTGTGTGTGCGTGTGTGTGTTACAAATACCCAAAAACGAAGTAGATCTACAAAAGCAATTAAAACCTACTACTTTTAGTTAGGTATGTTGAGAACTTTCATTTCAGTCAGCCTGGGCACAGCATTTCCTACTTGACTGCATGTGCGCCCAGTGAAGTCTCCGATCAGTCTTCGTTGTCCGCCTGAATATGCTTTGGATTATTGGCTACTCACATTATCCTGCGAAAATAGAGGCTGATCTGAGCTTTTCGCTGGGTGCATATGCAAGACCAGGCAGTCTTGTAGGAAATAATGTGCTCGGCGCAAATGTCTGGTGTTTACCTTTTCTATTCGGTGCGGAGTGTTTATAGTACCAACTTAAAGTACTGCGAATCGTTTTCCTTTGATTTACCTAACATCAAAAGCATCTCAGTCACCGGAACACCGTGTCTTCGGTACATCAGAAGGAAATATTTCCAGATAAACCTGATAGCTATATGACCAACCAAGAATCTACGGGAAAATATAGTCAGCGCAAAAACAAACAGTGACCCATTTCTTCTCCTCCTTTAATGATGGGTTTAGCACACGTGTATCTCGGTATCTTGGTTCCATAACATGAGATTTGGTGCGTTGTGTTTTTGGTGAGCTTAACTACTTTAAATAAACACAGGTTTACCAAATTGAAGAATTAAATAGTTTAGGTTCGATAATATGTAATTTATCCAACATAGCTATTTAAACAATATACTTCTCCACATATATCGTTCTATATAGGAATGAATTTTATTTTTGTGGATTGAAGTTAAGCTTGATATTAAATTCGTGTGTAATTCACCGGCGTTTTAACAGAGATAAACATTCACAAAAAATAAAATTCATTTCTCATAATTCCAACAAGGTTATATTAATGTTAAAATATGGGTAAAATAGCTCATTTTAGAAATATGCGCGAAGACAGTTGTTCCGAGATTCTTACCCAGTTGATCTACCAAAGGTTAAACCCAGCTTACATTCTGCTTATATCTATAAACGACCCTCATCGCCCGACAGCCTCCTGTTAATGAAAAGACTGCCAACACTAATGGTAGAAAATATTTTCATCATCACATTAATACTACTTCTTTTGCAGAGTTGAAAGGGGAAACATGGCCAGTAAAGAAATGATGGAAGAAAAGTGGAGAATTTTCTTTAAACTGATGGACATTGATAAAGATGGGACTTTGTCAGCTAAAGACCGAGATGCTTGTCATAAGGGATTCACAGATATTTATAAACCGGAAGGAGAATCTGCAACGAGGCTGCAGTCTGACCTTGATGCTCACTGGAACAACCTTCTGTTTCCGGGTCAAGCTCCAGACTGGTCTCAGCAGATAACAGAGGACCAGTTTGTCGCCAACATGACTTCTTTATTTGAAACTAATAAACAGAGTGTTATAGAAAAGATGTCCACTGCTTTGAAGCATTTATTATCAGCTGCCGATAATGACAAAAGTGGAATATTTACTTTTGACAAGTTTTTCAAGTTTCATGTAGCTTTCAATCTTGCTCATGAAATCATAGTTAGAACAACATTTAATTTGATTGGTCCAAATTCTGACGATACCTGTACATTCGATGAAGTACATGGATTTTATGTAGAGCTATTTGTAGGAGAAAACAAAGAAAAGTTTGATGCTCTCAAAAATGCTTATAGTGCTCTTGGCATGTTATAAAATATAACAGTATTACACATTTTTATTGTTATTATTTGGGCCGCGCCGTGCGAAAGCTTGTCTTCGGGCATATGCGGACAGCGCAGATTCTGATCATCCTGTGCATGCACAAAGTATCATCCAGGTCTTTGCTCTCCATTCATACATTCTGTAGTATCCAGTGATTGTGTTCGCGGACAGTGAAGGCCCTGATCAGACTGCGCGGATGCGCAGGCTGATCTGGGCGAAGCGCCGTCCGCATATATTTTCAAGAGAGAAAACTTTTGTTATTTCTGCGCCAAAACAGGTTTCTTTGGGGCTCATTAAATATTTCCCGGTGAGGTGATTCAAATGTGTACCATTAAGATATGTTAGATGGAGATATAAGAAAAAGCTAACTTCAGTGTGCACGTCTTTAACCCATTTGAGCCGAGCGACCCGTTAAAGGGACATTGAAAAACAGTTTAGACCCAGATCAAACACCACAGAAAGCGACGTCTGATCAGGGTCTACACTGTTTGCATTAAGTTAAGAAATTTCTACAAAACATGATAATAATAATATAAACTAACCAGACGCTCCTTATATAGGAAGTGGACCTGTCCAAAGAGTTAAGGTAGAAGAGACCACTCGGTATAAATGGGTTAAGAGCACTCAAACCTACAGAGTATCGAGATAAATATTTTTCTTATTTCTCCATGAAAACATACGTTGTGGGTACTCATTAGAAGCGCCTCGCGATGAAGAAATGAGAAAAATATCTAAAGTACCCTTTTAAAGAGAACAATGTCTTATCTGGATAATTCTCGTTTGCGAATCGCGTAATTTATTTCAATAACGTCTTAGTCTTCTGTGCAATGCAAGTAGTTTGTACTTTTTCGTCTTCTGTCAAAGGATACTTTCACACAATTTAATAGGAACTGTTTCGTTTGCCACTGGAGCAGAAGGATCGATATTCTGCTGTATATAGTCTTTCGTATTTTGTTTTCGCCAGACAAACATCTACATGTATTTTGAGCACATACGACTACTTATTGATACACAACCCAAGAAATATCGGCTGCTTCCTTCGAAGAAGCGCAAAAATACACAGATTCAGATCATTCTGCACATGCGCAAAGCATCATCCGAGCCTTTTCGCTCTCTCTTCTTACATTCACATCCTGTAGTGTCCAATGATTGTTAGCGGACAGTGAAGGCCCTGGTCAGCCTGCGCGGATGCGCAGGCTGATCTGGGCCTTCGCTGTCCGCATAGGCCCAAAGACACGTTTTCACATGTGCAGATTTATGCACGTAATCAGATTTAAAGTGCCATATACTAAAACCGAGCCGCAACGTAAGTAAACGTACCTTCTGACATGTCGCCCAATAAAGATTCAAATCATGCGCAGGCTGATCGGAGTCTTCATTGTCCGCTCGAAGGAATTTTGCATTCTTGGCTGTCCAAAATTCATCCCCGCACTCTGATGAGTTTTCGTTGTCTGCATGAAAGAGCTTTACATCCTTGTCTATCAGAATGCGCCCGATGAAGATTCTGATGAGACTGCGCGAATGCGCAGGCTGATATGAATCTTCGCTTGACGCAAATGTCTGAAGGTATGTTTTCTGACGTTACGGCTAGATTCACGACAATTTCGCTGGCTCGTGTGACATCCTTCTCAGCTCACAGGATCTCATTGTGCAAAGAGTCTGAAAAATAGAAAAGTAGCATTTCCTACAATAATGCATGCACGACTAGCGAAGACTTAGATCAGCCTGCACATACGCACAGTCTGAGAAAAACCTTTCTTCTCTGGGCACTTTGTGGATAACCTAGGATCCAGCACGTCTTCTTGAAAACTCTGATCAGCATGCGCGGATCGCAGACGGATCTGTCTTCGCTGGGCACACATGCAATCTTGCAGGAAATAGTGTGTTCTAGTTCAAATGTTACCATATTTGTTCTGAGTATTGAGGACGTCAAACAAACGCGAACAACAAAAGTCCACAGCAACCTGCGATTCCACGCAACCAGGCCCCGAGGTTATAAAACTTTTTTTCACGCTAAACTTAGTTGAGCATGAAATTTTCTCTGCTGATAAATATGAAAAAATGCCAACATTTTCATATTTATTAGCAAAGAATTTTTCATGGGAGTTATGTTTAGCAAGAAGGAATTTCCAATCACTAGTAATTTGAGATTTATTAGCAGGACAAATATTATGCTCAGCTGAGTTGAGCTTGAAAAAAGTTTTATAACTTGGGACCTGGCCCGAGGTAATAAAACTTTTTTCATGCTGAACTCATGCTAACCTTGGGGCCTGGACTTGGTATTCTAATGTGGTTTTATCAAACCAAGTGGAGGAACAAGCTTTTCTCAGGCTGGGATAATGATATTCTCAAAGATATAACGTCTCGACGGGCACATGACGTTTATATGACGCATTAACGATGTTACTGTGACGTATAAACGTCATGTGCTTGCCGGACGTTGCGTTAACGTCGATGCTACATCATGACGTCCCATTAATGTCGTTAATGCGACGTGTATAATCGTCTTGTGGCCGCTGGGATATAGGTTTTACCGTATGCTAAGACAATAATAACAGATGGGTTAAATGTTTTATTTCTGAATATGCATCTTCGAAACAAGAAATCAGTACCCATAAACGTCCGGAGTAATTTCGTCGATGCAGGCCCGTTCTGTACAAAACGTTGGCTGAAAAAAAAAAAAAAAAAAAAAAAACGCTGGAAATTAGGTCATTTTAGTATTAACATTTGCTATGCAGTTTCGCTCCTTTATGCGAGACATTGAATCATAGGGTACTCTGTTGGCAGCCAACTATCCAGAGCGTCTTCAGGCAGACAGCGAAAACAGAGATCAGAAGATCAGACTGCGCGGATGCGTAGACTAGACGGTGTTTTCGCTGGACACACATACATTCTTGTAGGAAATGCTCTGCCTCGGCTCATTTAAACTGTATACGAATTGCGTGTATAACATTATGGCAGTTGTCTTTGCCATACTTTTGCAGTACACGAATGGAGTTTGAAATGATTTGATAGAAATTTATCCCGCACCTAGCAACACTCGGTTCCTCTTTGTATTGAAGGTCAAGATCACACATTGTACTTCATGTCAATGGCCAAGCCATAATCAGGCTTTCTAAATCCCGGACATTACTATTCCTTAATTTTCTTAAACCTCTATTCAGGCCCATTTATTTTGGGTCCATGTCTGTCTGTCTGAACAGTCCTAATTTTTTGTTTGTGTATACCGACTTTGATTTTCCGATGTATGATTTTGGTATGTTGACCCCTCGGTGGCTCAGTTGGATGCGCCGTCCGACTCGAGACCAGGAGGTCGCGGGTTCAGCCCCCGCCGAGGTCGGCAACATTCTTTCGTGGAGATTGATCATGAAATATTTTCTGCGGTCATTCTCTCCCTTCCGCTGATTCAAGAAGGGCAGTTGTCAGTTTCTGGCGAAAGAATGTGCACAATACTGGTTAACCGCTTAGAGGACTAAGCCTACCCAGTAAACGCGTGGTTAGATAAACAGACCGCGCTCGACATGACCCCACTGGGTTGACTGGGCCGTAAAACCTCAACACAAACAAACAGTGTTGACCTCAGACTCATTTGTTAAAAAAATACCTTACGCCTTGGTTTAATTACAGTTGGGGACAGTTTTAACAAGTCTTGCCATTTTCCAGATATGAGACCCTGACACTGCGAAGGCAACACAAAACATTCCAATTTTATTTATCAGTGAAAGTCAGTCCATAAAGCAGATCAATCACAAGCACGTAGCGCGAGTGCTTTATCTATTTAAACTGACCGACGAATGCTCACCCGCAGAACAAAACGCAGTTCTTCGACATTGTCAATAGAGGCGCGTTAGAATTCGAAACAGAATAAGAATAATTTACGCTTACCGGTCTTGACTGAACTTCTGCACATAAACGCCGTGAACACTGTTTTACGCTCGTATAATCACAGGCCTGCTACTGTGAATAAGGAACCAAAAGGTCTTGCTCATATTTTAGGATCTATGCACTATGGAATTACAGCGTTCTAATATTTTGAGGAATTACTTATCTGTCTATAATAGCTCTAGCTAAGAAGGGCTTTTCCATAAGGATCTATCATTGGTGTGAGGGGTAGATAGAAAAATCCGCCCCGAGGATCACTGTCTGGCATCACGAGGCTTGCCGAGTGATGCCAGACTGTGATCGCGAGGGACGGGGTTTTCTATGCTACCTACACACCCATGATAGGTTCTTTTCTTGCACACCTATCATTTCTGAACGTAGCTTTTTTAATCCTGCAGTCACTTCGATTGCTGACGTCCGCCATAGTGTGATGACATTATTGTGGCATTTAATGACGTCATTACGATTCGGTGACGTAAACCTTAACGATGGCACACGTGACGTCCTTACAACCAGTGCATATCAAACAGTGAGAATTCTCGATTTTTATCTTACCCTGGGTAGGATAACCTGGGTAAGATTAGAATTTCTATCCCAGGGTTAGATCCAGGATTTCATCTGGTGTGCAAGAAACATATTAATTTTCTTACTTCTGCATGAAAACATATGTTGAGAGTACTCATTAGAAGCATGTCTAATGAATACCTAAACATATATTCACGTGCAGAAATAAGAACAGGTAAAGCGCCTCATTTTGAGCTATATACAGTTTCTTAATTACCTACCATTCCATTTCTTCCGCAGCTGCACCAGTTACAGCCATCATAGTACGACTGGCCAGGGTAAACTCTCCTGCCTCTGTAGTCTATACAATATTCTGTAAAGTATGATATGAAAACTATTTAGCTTAATGTATACACCAGTAGTCCCGATTTATTGTTACACTTTCGAGGGAGAGTACTCTGACAGTGAAATATTTACCTTTTCTCATTGGTTGCTACGGCAAGCATTTGCTCCCATGGTTTCCTTTAAGAGTAGCCCGCGTTTTTGAGACTTTAAGTACAACACTAAGCATAACGAAGGATGGTGCTTGCGGCGATGTACAGGCTAGCAGCAGTGTTTACCGAGAATGCTGGTCGCAGAGGCTTAGTCTAACAATAATGATGATCGATGATGGTGCTTGCGGAGATTACAAGTCCTACAACAAAATTAATCGTGGACTGTGCTTGCTAAAACAGTAAACTTAGTCTAACAACAATGATAATCGATGATGGTACTTGCGGAGACTTACAAGTCCGACAGCAAAGATAAGCATGGACTTTGCTTGCGGAGACTTAGTCTAACAGCAATGATAATCGATGATGGTACTTGTGGAGATTTACAAGTCCGACAGCAAAGACAAGCGTGGACTGTGCTTGCGGAGACTTAGTCTAACAACAACAATGATAATCGATAATGGTGCTTGCGGAGACTTACAAGTACGACAGCAAAGATAATCTTGTACTGTGCTTGCGAATACTTAGACTATCAGCAATGATAATCGATTGTGGTACTTCAGCAAATATGATAGTGGACTGTGCTTGCGGAGACTTAGACTAACAACAATGGTAATCGATTGGGGGACTTGCGGAGATTTACAAGTCCCACAACAAAGATAATCGTTGACTGTGCTTGCGGAGACTTAGACTAACTACAGTGGTAATCAATTGTTGTACTTGCGGCGACTTACAAGTCTCACAACAAAGATAATCGTGGACTGTGCGGAGACTTAGACTAACAACAGTGATAAACTATTGTGGACTTGCGGAGACCTACAGGTCCGACAGCACAGATAATCGTGGACTGTGCTTGCGAAGACTTACAACAATGATAATCGATTATGGTACTTGCCGAGACTTACAAGTCCGAAATCGAAGAATACGTGGTGTTTGCTTGCGAGACTTAGACTAACAACAATGATAATCGATAACGGTACTTGCCGAGACTTACAAGTCCTACAGCAAAGATAATTGTCGAGTCTGCTTGCGGAGACTTAGTCTAACAGCAATGATAATCGATTATGGCAGTTGTGGACATAACAAAAAAAAGTCTGACAGCAAAGATAATCGTGGACTGCTCTTGCGGAGAATTAGTCTGACAACAATGATAATCGGTTTAGGGACTTGCGAGGACTTCCAAGCCCCAAAACAAAAATGATCTGTAGACTGTGCTTGTGAAGACTTAGACTAAGTATAATGATAATCGATTGTGGAACTTAAGTCCGACAGCAAAGATAATCATAGACTGTGCTTGCGCAGATTTAGAAAAACAACAATGATAATCGATGATGGTACTTGCGGCGACTTACCAGTCCGATAGCAAAGATTATCGTGGACTTTGCTTGCGGAGACTTAGACTAACAACAATGATAATCGATTATGGTACTTGCGATAACAAAAATCCGACAGCAAAGATAATCGTGGACTGTGCTTTCAAAGACTTAGTCTAACAACAATGATAATCGATTGTGGCACTTGAGAAGACTACAAAGTAAATATGAGAACTCAGGAACTGATACAATCAGGTCCACATCAAGCCCCAATACCAAAGGGAAAGACAAGCAGATAGAATAAAGCAGCCACAAAAATGAACAGATGGCAATCAGAGTTGGCAACTCTTTCCCTAAAAAGGTGGGAACTCTGTTACCCAAGTCCGACAACAAAGATAATCGTTGACTGTGCTTGCAGTGGACTGTGCGGAGATTTACAGCAATGATAACTAAAATTGTGTATATGACAGTTTACAGCTCAGCTGCAATGATAACCCAGGATTGCGTTTATGGAAGTGGATGATGCTATCATAACGCAGGATGTGTTTATAAAGTTGCAGAAGAATCTTTTGGCGAAAATTGCAGACCATGATCTGTCAACGAGGAGGCGTATGTTGACTTGGGCACTTCGCTGTTCGCATGGACATAAATTTATTATTTTTGATAAATTCCAAATAAACAAATGGGCAGTGTCATAAAAAAGGGGGTCATTATCGCATATACGGACAGCGAAGGCCAAGATCAGCCTGTCCATCTGCGCAATCTGATCAGGTCTCTGTCTGGCCGCTTTGAGAATCATTTGTTGGATTCTTTTGTGTTGAGATTTTACGGCCCAGTCAACCCAATGGGGTCATGTGGAGCGCGGTCAGTTTACCTAACCACACGTTTACTGGGCAGGCTTAGTCCTCTAAGCGGTTAACCAATATTGTGCACATTCTTTCGCCAGAAACTGACAACTGCCCTTCTTGAATCAGCGGAAGGGAGAGAATGACCGTAGAAAATATTTCATGATCAATCTCCACGAAAGAATGTTACCGTCCTCGGCGGGGGTTGAACCCGCGACCTCCTGGTCTCCAGTCGGACGGCGCATCCAACTGAGCCACCGAGGCCGGCTTTGTTGGATTCTACAAAGAATTATCCAATACGACTGAGTGCAATTAACCCTTAAACCGCCAATCACCACTGTAGCAGGCGATACTACATTTTTTCTTTGAATTATTTTCTAGAGAAAAATAGGCTTGGTATTTGTTTAGCAGGCGGTTCACATGATATAAGGGGCTGGCTATAAAACGACTAAATCTTCCGAACAGAATTCGACCTAATGACATATGCGACCAGGTCAACCTGTGCAGTCTGGTCGGAATCTACGATGTTTGCTCATTGAATGCCTAAGGTACAGCGATCAAGTATCGACTCAGACTGCGCAGTCCGATCTGAGTCCACGCTTATCACGTACGTTATAAGCCGATTTCTCATTTCGAAAACGTCTATTCAAATATATTGAAAAAATCACCACCAAAAATTGAAAGTTATCAGATAAAAAATCTGATATTTTTCATTTCTGCTCAAAACATAGATTGTGGGTACTCGTAAGAACCGCCTCGCCGAGGCGGTTCTAACGAGTACTCACAATCTGTTTTTGACCACTCGTTAGAACCGCCTTGTCGAGGCGGTTCTAACGAGTACCCACAATCTATGTTTTTGAGCAGAAATAAGAAAACTAATGTTTTCCCCTGTAAACCGCAGTTTTACTATATAAAAGTGGGGTATAAGGGATCAAAATTATATAGGTACGTTATCTTGGTGTATTTGGTGAGAGTCGTGAGTTGAAAAACTTACCTGTTGGCACAGAAGCAACACACATTATTAACAATACAAGCAGAAGACACTGTTTGTTCATCCTAATTCCTTTATTGTAATATTGAAAACAATAAATTAGATATGTTTCGTTATAAGTGATGTTCTTATATAACCTTGTACTAGCGTGTTGTGGTTAACCTTTACCACTCTCTTGGCTAATTCAGCAGACGACGAATTGATGATATTTTTCTTATTTTTCCCAGAAAACAAGATTAGACATTTCATACAAATTGTCTCCCTTGGAGACGTTTTGCATGAAATGTCGATTCCTTTTTATTGAAAAAAAAAAAATATATATATATATAAAGAAATACAATAGAATTTCAAAATGTCTTCTAAAATTTTTACCCAGAGTGCTAAGCATTTATTAAGCTCTAATTTACGTCACCCACATCCTGGTACGTGTTCACAGAAACGTGCAATGCATCAACAACTGACTGACATCAAGTCACTTTTGTTAAGCAGCGAAAAGGAGCCTTTCACAATATGCGAACAGCAAAGTTCTTGATCGGCATGCGCATCCGTGAGGTCTTTGCGTTGGCTTTAAACAAGGCTGTTTGTATACTTTTGAATCTACAGTAAAACTTCACTGCCTCGAACAGCGATGGTTCGTTTACCGTGGCTGATTCGAACTTGGTTTTGAGTCCCAAGGAAATTAATAGAATAGCCCAATAAAATAAATATTTGGGAATATTTTAGGGAAACTTTCTAACTTTACCATGCAAATGTATGTTGTATGTACTCATTAGAATCGCCTTATCGAGAAGACAAACTGACGATATTTTTCCTAAGTTCATGTAAATAGTCTCCTCCTCAGGAGACAAAGCCTACTTTCAGGGAAAATAAGAAACATATAAGGTGACAGTTCGCATGAAATGCAAAGTCTATTTTCTGGGAAAAATAAAAATATTTCATATTGTCGTCTGCTGAAATCTTCACCCATTTTGCTAAGCGTCAGTCCATTGTGAACTCTAAAGCGATATCGGGTATGAATTATTTCAAAACGCGATGACTCAAAATAACACTTCTCAGACTGTCATCGGGTCAACAGCCTGATGAAATCTGACCCCAGTCCCCATCTCCGCCACCTCCCCGCCCCGTGATTATCATTGACTAATTAAGTCAAACCGCGTTTGTACGAAATCCAGGTAACAGTTATTTATAGCAGCGCTATTCTTGTCGCTGTGACATCAGACTGCTGTGTGAAGAGGGATATCTGTAAAACCTGGACTGGGCTTAGTGCTGGGACATTGTCGGCGGATATGTAAATGTCCTAAATATCCACACACTTTACCTTTCACCTAACACTTCTCTTCAAGAAGTCCATTTTACAACCCACGGGCATGAATGTGTGTAAAATTACTTATCCTGATCAGACGCCGTATACACACATCAAAGTCTCCTTTACGTTGTTGTCCACGTGATTATCATTGTCTAATGAAATCAAACCGCGCTTGTACGAAATCCAGGTAACGGTTATTTATAGCAGTGCTATTGTCGCTGTAACGTCAGACTGCTGTGTAAAGAGTATCTGTAAAACCTGGGCGGGGCGTAGTGCTGGGACATTGTCGGCGGATATGTATAGCCAGGGACGGATTCAGAGGGGTTTCGGGGGCTTCAGTCTAGCTCCCCAGCCCCAACCCTTGACTCAAAAGTTCATTTTATGGTAAATTTTCGATAGTTGGAATAACATATTTACCCTAAATAGCCACACAATTTACCTTTCACCTAACACTTCTCATCAAGAAGTCCAGTTTACAACCTACGAGCACGAATGTGTGTAAAATTGCTGATGAGTGGCAAACAGTGTAGACCTTGATCAGACGCCATGTCTTTCAGAATACGAGGGCAAGTACGGCGATTTTATCAAATAGAACCTCCTCAGAAATCATTCTGGATCCGCCCCTGTATAATGCAATCAGGTGTTTTTGTTCTCTTACAGAATCAACGGATACTTTACAAAGAATATGTGAAAGGACAAAGAAGGCCATGCTTGAACAAATTGGAGTCGCTTCGAAGTGCGAAGGCAGATCTGGGCCCAGTTGTTCAAAGCTAACGATGTCGTTAGTTAACGATTCGTTAAAATTTACATCGAGTGATACGCAAATATGCTGATTTTTTTTGCTGAAAAAATGTGAGTAGCTTTTGCAGTGCAAAAGCTACTTACATTTTTTTCTGCAAAAAATATCAGAATACTGTATATTGAATCCGCTAAAACAGTTAACGAAATGACCCTTAACAAGCTCGTTAAGCTAACGACGCTTTGAACAACTGGGCCCTGGACTTTCGTCTCTGGAAAAAGGCGATTTTATCATGACAAGAGACAAGTGAAGTCATTGTTATTTAAGCCGTTTATACGACTCCTGCTTTCGTATTTTTAGGCACCTGTTAGAACTTTTTGAGCCATTTGCACCACATTTACCACTTGCCTCAAAGGCTGCAAGTACTCCTATGTTGGGATAGAGTAGGTATTATGTTTGGCTCTTAGGAGTCGACAGTCAATTCACACTTTGCCGCGTCTCTTCTGTACCATTTAGTCGTGCTGACACGAACCTTTTATACGTCTATAACATGTTAAATGGAAATCAAGAACGATTGTTTTTACAGTCATTGTATAGTTTATATGTCTGTAAACACGGCAACATGTAATTGACCTGAGGCTCATGATCTGCATGATCTTCTCGCAATGTCTACTCTAAGATACGGACCCAGTATTTTTGATTAAAACATTTAGTTTGAAAAATCCATCGAGCTATTCGTCCACATATTCTTTAGCTGCAAAACGCCACTTACACAGGTACACACTTTTTGCTAGAAATGTTCGTCCACTTTGTTTAAAAACAAGCGTGACTCATTTAAATGTGTGTTCATTTTAAAACTGTTGACAAAGCACGAAGGAAACATGCCAAGGCAAACTATACATAAACGGAAATATCAGCGCTTGCAAGAACAACCTGCAACTAATGAATGACTAGTTAGTGTGTGCAGAGTTGCGGGTTTAATTATTTATTGCGTGGTGCATTATAAAAGTATTAAAAACCGAATATATCATATCGAGAACTTAAGCATACACAGTGCGGTAATAAACTGTTGCATTAGTCATATTGGGATCTCCACGAGATTTAGTTTGTACATTATTATTAAAAAAAAAAAGAAAGAAAAACATGCCAAAACTTAAATAAGTTATCAGATCTTATCTAGAAGCTTTTTAGCATGCGTCAGATATGAATATGTTTGAACTTTTTAAGTATGGACCACAGGTCATAGTAAAACTTACCAAAAAATGGACTGCAGGTCGTATTCAAACTTACCAAACTGCGCTCTGCGCTAATCGAACACTACTCCATGCATAAAAATCCAAAGCTGTATTAAGAGACCGGCGCACATCTTTGGTTTACAAATAACCTACACTGAAAAGGTGTCGTATTGCATGTTAGTACTTGAGATTATTTCGCTACGAGATAC
>CAXHKG010000215.1:0-63851 GCA_964016985.1 Anodontia alba
CAGATTATTAACATGCCTAATGGTTGGAACCAATCGCATTGTATCTTACAAAAACTCGGTCACGTGGGGTGGTACGTCATCGCTTACTCGCTCAGCTTCTTCCTCATCAGAATCAAGATGGCGCAGGTGGTAGACGGCAATTTTGCTTTGGTGGAAGACGATGTTTCTGCCACTACAAGCTTAAGTGGTGCAAACTCTGATAATGGAAACTTGCCTCAGGTGTGTATACCTATATATAATAACTCCTGTAGTTTTCATTTCGTTCCTTTTATTCCTTTTTTCTACTAACAAATTCCATGAATGCTTTCTTGTGTGGCACCATCATCTCGACTCGGCAACAAAGAAATGTTTACTTCTAGGCTTTACGCATATTTATATATTTATTATTTATTTTTGTTCAGATTTAGTTTTACTCAACATAAGTTTTAACTGTTTATGAAAACCGCATATTAATTTAATAGTTTTTTTTGGCACCTAGGCTCGTAAGCGTTTTCGGCACTATTTGACCTACTTTCTAAGTAGGCCAATTATATTAGCAGACAACAGTTACTGTGCTTTTGACACCTTTTTTGCTTGGCGCTTTACACAGAAGAAGTGAGTTTTTAAACTTTAGTCATGATTTAATCTAAAACCATTTGTCGAAACTACCTATGTTAAAAAAAAAAATATATTGGTAATTTTAAAAATCAAATATTTTCACCTCATAGAAAAAACAAATGTAAATTATGCAGAAATCTGCAGGATAGGTAACTTGGAGGCAGATTTTAACAAGTTCCGCTTGTTCAATTTTTCACTATGTTTTTACACAACAATAATTCAAATAAAAGGAAAAGTTATTTTCTTGGACAAAAATTCCAAAAGTCACTTTACTACAGACACTGCATAGGTCCCAGCACATGAGTCAGTGTTTCACAAATAGCTTTTTTTTTACATAGCAATCTGATATCACATCAAATAGAAAAGCATGGCTTTAAATAAATAAATATAAATGAATTATTTCATAAAAATAAGTGATTGTCACTTGGGCATCAGTAACATTAAGCTACTATGCTTTGTCAGATGGGCATCACTAACGTTAAGCTACTACAATTAATGACCAAAAAGCTTGAATGTGCTTGATCGAAAAGGTACATGCAGTTTGGACACATATGGGTGTGACTGTTTTGTACGTTAGTTTATGTTGTCTCTGCAGACTGGTACCAAGCAATTTTGATTATTGGTGAAAAAGTCAGTTCCAATAAGGCAAAATAAAAAAAAATATGTGTGTTTCAGGTTACAAGGAATTTTAAAACAGAGACGGTAGGTTGGAAATATTTTTATTTTGTTAAAAGTTTTTATATGGGGTTATTAGGTAAACCATATGGCCAAACAGGGAAATCCCCTAAAAAAACAACAACAAAAAAAAACAACTTCAAGGTTGGTTGCGAAAAATTAGGCACAATTGGATAACCTGAAACACACACTTTTTTTTATTTTAGGTCTAATCAGAATCTACAAAACAAAATGATGTTGCAAGTTCTCTAGCAGTCTGATTTTTATACACTGGTTTGAAAAATGGGACATATATTAGGGGGTCTGGCGTCCATCTGTCCATAAACTTTTTCGTTTCCGACTAACTCCTCTTACAGTTTACAGCCTATCAAGCTGAAACTTAATTTATAGTTAGACCATGATGTGGAGCAGCACCTGTTGTTTCGGGGCAATAGTCCACCAAATATTAACAGGGTTAGGCCCTTTTGAAAATTTCTGTAAACTGTTTGTTTCCGGCTAATTCCTACAGTTTACATATGATCAAGCTGAAACTTGATTTATAGTTAGACCATGATGTGGAGCAGAGCATATTGTTTGGAGGTAACAGTCCACCAAACACTAGCAGAGTTATGCCCCTTTGAAAATTTCTGTTTTTTTTTTTTTGTTTTTTTTTTTTTTTACACTATTTTTCCTCCTACAGTTGATATCCGATCAAGCTGAAAGTGGGTTTGTAGTTAGACCATGATGTGAAGCAGCGCATATGGTTCCAGGTTTCAGTCCAACAAAAGTTAGCAATGTTGTGCCTCTTTGAAAATTTCTTTAAACTTTTTGTTTCCGGCAACTCCTCCTTATAGTTCACATCCAATCAAGCTGAAACTTTGTAAATAGTTACACCATGATGTGAATCAGCGCATGTTGTTTTGAGGTTACAGTCCACCTAATATTAGGAGATCTATGCCCCTTTAGAAATTTTGGTAATTTTTTTGGTTTCCAAGTTTACAATTTACATCTGGAGCAGTGAATTGTACAGGAGTCGGTATTGTGTGCTACATCTTATTACTTGCCACAGGTGATGATACCTCCACTTGTGGAGGTGCTGTTTCTTATTGTAATAGCAGGATTTCCCAGGACTCGCATTTTGGCAGTTTTTACCCCCAAAACCTTGTTTGGGACCCTTAAAAGTTAGGGACAAGGGTCCTGAGTGATGCATACAAAAGCAAATCCGAAATAATTTTGTTTATCAATAAATTTGCATTTTAATCTATTTGTGGGATGAAGATAGAGCTGTCATTGATAGAAACATTTTCATATCAATATATCAAATCTTTAATGTTTACTACTTAAAAATAGGTTTCTGTCATGTTGAAATCCAAAAATTATGTTATGTAAATTTAGTTTTAAGATTTGGACTGAAGGTATTTAAGCCTCAAAAGTTTTCTCGTACTTCTTATACCCCACCACACAATAGTGGTGGGGTATTATGGTTTCATGTTTGACGTCCGTGTGTCTGTCCGTCCCTCCGTCGTAAGTCCGTTTTAAGTTTCCGGATGATAACTTGAGTAAACATCAATGGATTTTCTCCAAACTTGGTATGTGCATTGATATTGTGGAGATCTGGGTTGGGATTGCTAATGGGCATTATTTTGTCAAATTTTTAGGGATTTATCTGCCCGAGATACGCCCATATTTTTGTTTCCAGACGATAACTTGAGTAAATAACAAGGGATTTTAACCATACTTGCTATATGCATTGACATTAAGGAGGTCTGGTTAGGGATTGCTAATGGGCAAATTTTGTCAAATTTTTACGGAGTTATCTGCCTGAGACTTGCCCACATTTTTGTTTCCGGACGATGAGTAAATAACAAGGGATTTTAACCAAACTTGTACCGGCACAGTGGCTCAGTGGTAGAGCGTCCGCTTTGTGACCGGGAGGTTGTGGGTTCGATCCCCGGCCGGGTCATATCAAAGACTTTAAAAATGGTACTAGCTGCTCTTTCGTTTGGCGCTCAGCATTAAGAAAGTAGAGCTAGAACTGGTCAGCTCAGTGTCAGTATAATGTGACTGGGTGGAATATCATGTCAAAGTGTCTGGGGCGTGATATTTCAGTGAGGCAGCACGCTAAAAGTGAGCATTGAGCTCCCTGCCACATCCAAACACCGTCGCGATATGACTGAAAAAGGTTGAAAGCGACGTTAAGCCCAAATCAAACAAATAACCAAACTTGCTATATATATTGACATTAAGGACATCTGGTATGGATTTGCTATGGTAATGGGCAAATTTCATCAAATTTTACGGAGTTATCTGCCCAAGACACGCCCATATTTTCGTTTCCAGACGATAACCTGAGTAAATAGCAAGGGATTTTAACCTAACTTGCATTGACCTTCAGTGATTTTTTTAGGCGTGCGTCCTGCATCCTGTATGCATAATTTCGCCAGAGGATGCAAAAAATTAGCCTCTGTGAGTCCCGTGGACTCATAAAAAATATCTAATGTACGTACGTTTTGCTTCTTGAAGTCTACTTTCATTTTTGGAAAAAGCGAATGCGCAAGCGGTGTTTCAGTACAGTATTTGGTAAAAGCCAGTACTGAAAGGCGTCGTATCTCTACGGTACACCGATTTTACCTTTAGAGTCAAATAATCAATACCAAGTTGTCCAGTATCGGAGGAAACCGTAGCAGATACTAAAGTATTGGTTTTTAGTCTGATGAGATCTTTTATCGTAACACCGTTTGACCTTGCAATTGTCAACAGGAAACAGCGATCGTTTTTTTCTTTTTTTTTTTTTTTTTTTGAAAGAAGAAAAAGATGCACCCTAAAAAGATAATAAAACTAGACCCCAAACAGCAAATGCTGTTCGGTCTGCTAGGTCAGCAAATCAGACTGACACGGACAACAAAGTCTGAGACTGCCGATGATGGCAATCTCGATAACGAAAACCCCCAGTCCCAAACTGAACCCACAAAGCATCAGACAAAAATGTCTCTGCTTTGTATCACGGTCTAGTCAAAACAGACAAAATGTCTGTCCTTAATCATGTATCACAGGTATTTGATCATCTGTCACTAAAACTGAAGATTTATGAAAACATTTTCATAAGCCTGTGGGTGAAACATTTTAACACTTCACTTTAAATAGACAGTGGTATTATAGTTCCATATTTCTCAGGAAGGTTTCTGGAAAGAATTAAAGCAACTCAGTCACCACTATTTACTTTAATTGCACATCCTATTAAAATACAAACAAAGTAATTATAAAACACTGTTACACAAGTTTAAATGAAAAGTCTAGGACGCAACAAAATATTTCACCACAAGTCCCAGGCTGGATGCATAGTTTCAGTTTGGGCTGCATGAATTCTGGACCTAGCGAGTCCCAGGACCCATAAAGGCAAAATTGTAAAAAAATCACTGACCTTAAGGAGATCTGTTTTGAATTGAATTTGTTCTTTTTTGTAGTTTTTTTCCCTGAACGAATTTCAAAGCCAAAGTCTTGGGCACTTCTTAACTTATTATGGTTTGAAATATTTTGATAATATTTGGTAGAAGCATAGATAAGGACAAATAGGCATGTCACATGCAAGAGAGGCAACTGTGACTTTATTTCCTACATACTTATCTCATCTGAAGCCCAAAGGTTGTGCAGCCAAAATTGATTTTTTAAAAACCTGTCCTTTAAAATAGCTATGTGCGGGGAGGGGGGGGAGGAGGGGTTTTAGTATCGTCCAAGGTTTATCCATTGGAAATAATGTCCATAATGCCATTAGGTGTTTTTCTTGTTAGCTTTCAGAAATAATTTGTCTACATGGGTAATGCAATTTTGAAGTGCATACCATGTTGTAAATATCTGAAATTAAGGTACTTTTCTTGCCACTCTACTCGATGCTTTTCTTCATCAGGCCTTGATTGTATGCAATCTGGTCAAGTTTCTCACTTGATACTTCAAAAACAGATAAATAGCAGCGTGGAAAAACAAACTTTAAAATAAGGCCTTAGTTATAGCAAATAATGACAGGTTCATGAATAATTACTTGGGTAAATAAGTATTACAGCAAATAATGACAGGTTCATGAAGAATTACTTGGGTAAAGAAGAATTACTTGGGTAAACAAGGTATGACTGGGATAAGACTGATTTTTCATATTAAACATTTAGATGAAATTAACGGAGTTTTGCCCCTTTGACATGTCTGTAATTTTTTTTGTTTCTGGCTAACATCTTGTACAGTATATCTCCAGTCAAGCTGAAAGTTAGTAAACAATGACACCAGGATGTGGCACACATAATTTTTCGAGATTCAATACAGTCCTCGCCATATTTGCTGAGTTACAGTACTGTGCGGGGATTTTTCTGGGCTGTGCCCTGTCCTAAATCGTGCATCACACTAACCAAAGGCAAAAAGAAAATTATGTAGTGCACTGAAATGTCACGCTAAAGTTCCAAAAAGAGCATCAAAAGTCGTTATAATGCATGTTGTTAAAATCTGTTACCAACTGCGCAAGCAAATTCTACGCGAACGCGTCCGTAATCACTGTATCATAAGCGCAATATATGTTTATTGCAGTGAATAAACCGTTTCCATGATATCGCCTAACATGCTTTATTATTGTATGTAATCATAAGGTGGAGTTTGACTTAATCATCCAGAACCATCCATACTGCCAGACATTGATCTGTAAAAAATATTTTTTATTTACAAAACCGAAGCGTTTTATCTTGATTACGCCCCTCCTTATTGCTAGTAAGGGTCCTTTTCATGAAACAAGAAATAGCATATTTATGGTAACTGATTGAGTACTAACTTTTGTCCACTTTGTGTTTTGCAATAAAATCGATACCATCACGGCCCGAGGGGAGGGCTTCGCATCCCTGGACCCTAACAGGGGTGTTGCCTCTGGTCCCCATAGCCCCCAGATCCCCGGCTGTTTAATGGGCCCCTGGAGCCCATCCACCAAAAATTCCAGGTAAATCCCTGCTGTGAGAATTTCTGTAAACTTTTTGTTTCCAGCCTACTCCTCCTACAGTTTATGTCTCATCAAAGTGAAACTTAGTTATTTGTACTAACACCAAGATGTGGAGAAGCGCATACTGTTTTGAGGTTACAGTCCAAAAAAAATATTTACAGTTATGCCCCTTTGAACATGTTGAAAATTTCTGTAAATTTTTCGTTTTCTTCTAACTCATTGTACAGTTTAAATCTGATCAAGCTGTAACTTAGTAAATATGTAACACCTATGGTCTTGGTGTCGGGAATTGCATATTGTTTCCAGGTTATAGTCACCAAATATTAGCAGAATTGCGTCCCTTTGAAATACCTGTATCCTTTTCTTTTCCAACTGATTCCTCCTTCAGTTTATATCCAATCAAGCTGATGTTAGACCATGATGAGGAGCAGCACATGTTTGTTTTGAAGTTACAGTCTACAAACATGGACTCGTGAAATAGTCAGTATATCTGCTATGTACTTCTTATTACTTATCACAAAGTTCGGAACACTATTTAGATTTATATTTGCAGGGCCATATGTTCCTAACCAATAGAATAGTCACCGTTTTGTTGGGTATTACAGGTGGGGACATACATACATGTTATTCTGATATTTTCTTCTTTCATTTTTTTTTTTTTTTTTTTTTTTTTTGCAGATACATGTATATGAAGCAGGTGTGCCATCTTCTAGGCCTGAACTTGGCACTTGTTCTGCATCGACTCTTCAGAATCTTGGTAAGTGAAATGTATTATGGTTCTTTTGCATTATAGTCAAGAGTTGAATTTTTATTTGTGAAAAAGAGGGGAAAAATAGAGCTGACACAATTAATGATAAATCAAATAGTCGATTAATTGATTGATAAATTTCACAAAAATGATTATAGGTACAGATTTGCAAAGAATCGATCATTTGATTTCTGTCTGTTACTTTACCATGTTAACCTCTTATGATACTTTATCTAAAATTTGAACAAGTACAATTAACTACCCATTGTTGTGTCTAAAAAAAGCTGAAAGAGTGGCAAGCAGTGTAGACCCTGATGAGATGTTGCATTTTGTGGCATCTCATCTGGTTCTACACTGTTTGCTCAGGCCTGTCTGGCCAAATATGTTGGTATAGTATAACATAAGTTAAGAGTCATACTAAGACAGATAGGTAAAATTATGACCAAATCTTCAGTGATTACTAATCAATTATTGATCACAATGGCATGACTGATAACAGAATATTTTTGGCAGCTCTGATTAACCAGCTTCAGGTGGAAAAGTTTTTATACCCCACTGTGCATAATAATTATTTTTTCATTCAGTTTGAGTGTCTGGTATCCTTCAACAGTCAGCCAGATCATTCTCATGTTACCAAAGTGAAAAAATCAAATTATAACTTAATGTTCTATTTGCTATCTTAAATATGGGCACTTTTAAACAAGGTTTTTTAAATTTCTCTCAAATTTTATTTCTTTGTTTGTATCATTGTCAGTGTCATCTGATTCTGTATTAGGCGCCTTCTAGGCATAATCCCCACATTGAGAGGATTGATGGATTATGTCTAAACTTGTAAATGTATATTGTAATGCTGGCTAATCAGAACTGAAAAGATAATCTGTTATCAGTTTTGCCATTGTGATCGATAATCGATTAGTGACAACTGAAGATTTTTTCATAATTTTACCTGTCTGTCTGAGCATGATGCTTACCGTATGTTATACTTTATGTATTTGGTCAGACAGGCCTGAGCAAACCATGCAGACTAGATGATGCACCCAAAATGTGGCGTCTCATCAAGGTCTACACTGCCACCCATACAGTTTTCTAGACACACATTGGGTAATAAATTATACTTGTTCAAATTTTAGACAAAGTATGATAAGGTGTCTGAATACTTAGGATAAATACAGTAAAGTTGCAGACACAGAACTCAAATGATCAATTATTAGCAAATCTGTAACAATAATCATTTTCGTGGATCAACTTATAAATCGATTATCTGATTAATTGTGCCAGCCTTAATGTATTGATTACTGATGGCAAACAGTGCAGATCCAGATCAGTTGTCTTCAGAAGCTGACTGATCTGGATCTACACTATTTGTAAAGGCAGGGTACATCCGAGCTCAACAGGACTAGGGTTAAGAGATGACTGCTGTTATTGACATGGCTGAACACTTTCTTCTTTGCATGGTTTAAGGCTAGTATGATTATTGGATAGTAGATTAATCAAACGATAAATTCCAGAAAAAAATTATTATTGCTACTTATTTCCTAATATTTGATATTTTCCTTTTCCAAGAGGTATATTGTTTATGTTTTGTGCATTTTGATTTGTAGTTTTGTCAAAATACGACTTCTAAAGCATAACTGGCTATGCATAGAATGGTTTTGAGCCTCACAGTAATTTTTAAAGTATGACATGTAGTAAAAGTCAAGCTCAGACATTAAGCCAGAAAGGTAAAATTTTGACAAATATCCAGTGATTACTAATCAATTATTGACCACAACAACAGGACTGGTAATCGGGTTATCATTTCAGTTCCAGTTAGCCCTAGTGTCATTGTTTATGCCTTAGGTGGTGTTCACATCTGCAGTTGCTATATGATATAACCATGGTATAGGTATTGCATCTGTACATCATGCATTGTCCACTCAAGAGTTTATTTTTCAAATGTGTCTGACAGATTTAGTAGACGAATTAACATGGAACTGATCATATTGATATATAAAACTATGACCCACTGGTTATGCAGGTTATTATTTGATTTTGTACTTTCAATCATTTCAGAATGGCAAAGAAATCTCCGTGAGAATCTTCAATCCTGTCGTGCTGCCATTTTTAGACAGCAGCATTGTAGTCATTTCTTACAAAAGACAACCTTGCCAGAAACCAGTTATTTGTTTCTGCTTGAGAGCAGCCTCTTTGACATGGTAACTTCTGGTCTGAGTGAAGGGTGCTTCTATGCTGTTGTCTTTCGACAAGGACGTCAGAAGTATGTTCGCTTCTTGGAAAGTGGCATTTTCCAGGGTTTCTTTGAAAGCAAAGGTAAGTTGATGAGAAACTGCCATGTTCAAGCAGTCTGTGTGAACCAACATCAAACAATTGTTTTCCAAGTCCTGGAATAACCTTGCTTATAAATCTGAGTCCAGTATACATGAAATCTTGCCAAGGGCTGTCTGATGTTGGTCAGTCTCACAAGTCTTGAATATTGTGCCATCCCAGACAATTTTTATCATATCTGGTAGACATATTTTTTGAAGGATGTGAGTTTATCTAGATAGGATGAATCGACGCTTCTGCTAATATCATATGTACATAGTTACTGCTATTAAAACATGTAAAATAAGAAGAAAGACCTGCTAGTGCACCTTGTAATATTCTTTTCTTTCTTTCCTTTTTTTTTTTTTCTTTTAAAGGATTTTGAAATGTTCGTAGCAGATATTTCCTTGTTGACTGGTCTGAATTCTTTTTTTTTTTTTTTTTTTTTTTCAATTCCATTACAACACATTATCCAAGTGTTGTAATATTTGTCACAATTGAATTGAATACATAGTGGAAGTTTTCAAGTTTTCATCATATCTGCAAGAAATGACACAGACAGCTTGTAGGAAAAGACAACTGTAAAAGTGTTTATTGACTGATATGCTAGGTTTTTGCACTAAGTTAGACTTATTATACTAGTTCCAATACTTTTATATCACAACTGATAAAAAAGCAATGATCAGGAACCAAAACAATTGAATTCCACATCCTTCCACCAAACTTGAAAGGAATGCATACATTAAAGATCTGAAGAGGACAGCTCTTTCCAAGCAGATGGCCATCAAGCTATCCTAAACAAAATGAACAAAAAGTCAAATATATACTGTTAAGCAGAAAGCATACAAACATTGACAATTATAATAAATTACAACAGAAGCACCACCTTAGAACAGTCAGTATCACATTAATTTAGGGGAGTGGGTGGAGCTTAAACAAGTTCTACTTTACACAACTCTCACCCTAGAGCCCAAAACTACAAATAAATATCCATATAATTTGCCTGTCCTCGTGCTACATATTAGCTGTTCTGTGTGTACATTTTTGTATGTATTATAACCATTATGTTCATATATATCAAAGTAGTTGTACTACAGCACTTAAATCATACAACATATGGGTAGACTATTGGGTAGGGAGTGGACAAGGTGAAAATCATAAAGGCATTTACATTGCTATCTAGTTTGTCACTTCATTTTTATAGGCCCTTTGAGTTTTTTTGAATTTATTTTTATCATCATGATCCCTTCTTAGATACCAATATTTCTATAGTCTACCATCACTACAGTCTACACCATCATGTATATTTCTGGCCCTAAAATATGATGGGCCTTTAAGATGGCTCCAGTGTCTCATTCAAATACATGTGCATTGTACCTGTAAAATTTAAAATTTAATGGGCCTTTTTAAATTTCTATGGCCCTCTGTAAATTTTGATGAGCCCAGGTATCCTTGATAACTATCGTAAGGCAAAATGAGCATGAGATTTGAATAGCATATAAAAGGGATCATTTAAAATATATTCAGTATCAGCCTATCACTGATAGTTTTATCATTAAATGGGTTGTTTCATCTGAGAAGTATCCCTGTACCATACCTGTATGTGTGAAGGATAGTTAAGTATATATAAGACAAGATTAGCCATGTTAGATGAATTCCAATTATTTCAGGATTAGACCTTATCCTTTCTTCGGTTGAAGTTTCAAAGGAAGAAGATCTGCTATGGGAAAAAATTTTCACAGAGGAAGATCTGAAACACACCGAAGAAGGTTACAAGAGCTCTCTGGCTGGTAAAAGAAGCAAACTAGATCCATCAAGTAGGTATATATGATTCCAGAATTAGGCAAAACTGCTGAAACTAGATCCATTAAGAAGATATCTCATTTCTGTTTCCCATGTTGGACTAATGTCATGTATCTTCTGGAATGTTTTTTATGTGGAACATCAGTTTTAATTGATTGCTTTGGCAACCAAAACTTCCCATACCCTGATGATGGGAAACTGCAGTTAGAAAACAACTCTAGCAGTGAAAACCAAACTTGTCCCATAGCATCATATAAGACGAGTATCCAGATATTTTTCTCATTTCTCCACAAATATATTTTGATATATGTTGTAGTTACTCATTAGAGGGCTTCTGAAAGGCATTTCTAGTGAGTACCCACAGCATGTTTTTGTGGAGAAATAGAACATGTAGATAAACTATCAAAACCACATACATATATATGATATGGGTACTTACTGAAAACATTGCAGTGAGCCACCTATAATGGGTACCCACAGCATAGGTTATTCATGTAGAAATAAGAATGATATCAATACTTTTCAGCAGAAACAAAAAAAATGACTCGTCTGGAGATATGTGTTAGTAATAGAAATTTCTAACAGGATGTCTCACATTGTAAATGTGCTTCATGGCTGTTAAGCTCAGGCCTGTGGTTGGTGGTGGGGGAGTGTGAGGAGAACAGTGGCACTTGTGCCTCATGGTTTTTGACAGGAAATGAGCATAGGTTTGCACCTCATGGTTTTTGACAGGAAATGAGCATAGGTTTGCACCTCATGGTTTTTGACAGGAAATGAGCATAGGCAACATAGTTATTTTAGGTACACAGTCCCATCAGAGTTATATAAATTTGTTTAGAGACTTGTAGTGTATGGGAATAATTTTTAATTTTTTACCTTTTACTTGGCTTGCGATGGTCTGATGTTAAGAGGTAGTGATGATAAATTATGAGAAACAGTCAAATCATTGTGAACTATGAGTTCCTAGGAACATACTGTATTTGTAGTGTTGTTCATTATCAAAAACTTTTATTCATAAGTAATTAAGGACCTACAAAACAACAACAAAAATCTGTGAATAAATAAATAAAAAAGAAATTCACTTGCTTTAAATTTGTCATTACAGAAAACCAAAAGTTGCCATCATCTGGACGGCGGTACATGAAGGTCCTAAAGACAAACAAGCAAGGGATTATCAACTCTCTAGATCACTTTCTCTTGCATGTCCAGACAAGGATATTTCAAGAGAATGATATAGAGTGTCTTGGTATCCTTGTTCGTGTTGAAAAGAAGAAGAGCTTTAAAGATAAAGATTGTGCCAAGTAAGTATGACTTATTACAAGCCTCAATGTATGTGCGTAGCAGTGAGGGTTTCTATGCACAGTGCATTACTTTAAAGGTTGAATGGATTGGATTCATATTTTATACAAAGGTATGTAGTCATAAAACACAGGCCAAGTAAGATTTTGGTTACATTAAACCAATTATAATGGGAGTTATGACCCCTCTTCATCTCAAATTTTGTCAGTATGATGGTTTCCGCATGATATATCTGGAAAGTTTGTAGATTAAATTCATATTTTAAACACTTGCTTAAAATCATGAAATATAGGTCAAGTTTGATCCTGGACACATTACAGTGTTCATTTCATGAACCTGTTAACATGACGGTATTATCTTGCATAAAATTTATACCCAACTTATACTGCACCTTAGACAAAAACATGTCAAGTCTGGTAACTGGAAAGTAGATTTTTTGCATGTGCAGTATTAATAATAATAATAATAATAATAATAATATCCATGCATGGCTAATGCTGATGAGTTTTATGTAGACATTTAGTTAAATTTTTATACCCCACCAAATGATAGTGGCAGTGTATTATGGTTTCATGGATGTCTGTGTGTCTGCCTGTCCATCTGTATGTCCGTCAGTTATATGTCCGTCCGTCCATCCATCCTTATTTAGCTTTCAGATGATAACTTGAGCAAACATCAGTAGATTTTCACCAAACTTGGTATGTAACGATCTTGTAAAGATCCGATTTGGGATTGGTAATGGGCCAAATTTCTTCGATCAAATTTTATTTTGTTAAATTTTCACGGAGTTATCTGCCCGAGACATGCCCATATTTTTATTTTCCGGAAGATAACTTGTGAAAATTTCAAGAGATTTTAACCATGCTTGGTACATGCATTTATATTAAGGACATCTGGTTTGGGATTGCTAATGGACAAATTTTGTCAGTGTGAGTTATCCACCCATGACACGATAATGAAGGGTTATTATAGTTAAACAATTTTATTTTTGTTATCTCCCCTGCCAGACATGTTGAGACCAGGCGGGGAACACAATTTTAAAATGTATTGTGCTTTAAAGTTAAGAACTTTACAAATGATGGATTTTGACACAAATTAAATCCAAATTGGTGGAAAATTAAGTAAGTTATAGACAATTGAATATTTTAACATTGGTGTAATGGGCGCCGCTATTTTGACTAGTGAGGTTACATAAAATTTAAAATTTGTTTCATAAAAGTAGTTATTCTTATAAAGTTTGTTTATTTTGAGGGAAATGATTGCTTGTCACTAAAATTAAAAGATTAAAAAAAAACTGTAGCAAAATTATTCTTAAAACCTTTATAATTTGGTTTTGCATATTTTATTTGGGTTGTGTGACATCACAAAGCCTACAATATGGTGGCATCTTTGACAGCCATTTTAAATATATTCAAACCACCATAACTTCCTTATTTCTAGGCCACTTTTGAAAACTCTTGCATCAAAATAAATGGCTTGTTAACCACTTTACTCCAAAATATACTTACAACTTACATATTAGTGTATTCCCCTTTGATTTAAGCTTGAAAGTTCAGAGTGGCATTTGGCATGATGTGTTATGCAGAGGAGAAACATAACCACTCTTCCTAGCTTCCTTGCTTAATGAGTTGTCTCAGTGGGAAGCACAAAGTGAGAGTATCAAAGTTCTATGGATAAATTTACAATTGTAATTTAATGATTAAGTGTTTTTTTTATTTTTTTAAATTCTGCTTATAGTTATATCTTGAGAACTCATTGGTTCTTCATTCTGTCTCAGATTTTTATCAGGCTGCATGGTTTCATTGGGCAGGCAAAAAAGTTGAAAAGATTTCAATAAATATTGGATCACATCTATCCAAAAGAGATGAAGTGCTGAGTGAAACACACAGGCTGTTATCATTCCCAAAACAATTATTTAGTAATTTTAATGTTCACCACATGGTTTTAGACTTTACCTCAGAAACTGTTTTAATTTTAGGGATTGCACTATAACATATTATGTGGACAAATTTTGTTTTCATATATCTAGAGATGTACACACACAAACTTGAATACAACATATAATATATATTATTTAACTAACATGGTTTATGCTATATATATATATATATATATATATATATATATATATATATATATATATATATATATATATATATATATATATATATATATGTAGCATAAACCATGTTAGTTAAACAACCATGTTATATCCAAACAAAAATGAATAGATCATATTGAAAAATTTCAATATAATCTATACATTTTTGGGATCCATCTTTGAACCCTGTTATATACAAAACTGTGTTATAACGAACCGTGTTATAAAGATATATATATACATATTTTTTTTTTTTTTTTCAGCTTTTATTCAGCCAGTAAATGCTTCAGTGGTGAGGAGTTCGAGATGGCCTTCAGTGCATTTAGAACAGAAGGTTCCACATTCCAGTCAGGGTCATTAAATTTCCTCAGCCCTTTGCAGTACCCTGTTTCATGGAATCAACAGCTTCGATTCATTTCTAGCATTTCAAATTTGCACAGATGGCAACATCAAAAAGTTGCTTATTCTCAGTGGCTTTCAATTATGGATGTAAAAGGGAAATACAAACCAGCTTCACCAAGGAATCAGATTTTATTTTATTTTAGAGAAGGGTATCTAAGCAAGGTATATGATGTTTGCTCAAAGCTTCAGAATTCAGAAAATCCGACTCGACATTCAGCACCTGTTTGTAGCACATCTTCTGTTAGTACAGTGATTGGTTCTGAAGACATTGATACCCCAGCCCCAAAACGTAGACGATCTGAGCCTCGTAAAAGATTGACAATGACGGACCTTCTGTCAAACATTAGTTCCTTAGATCCTCAGTTCTCATCTCGGAATATGTCTCAGAAAACTTCACCTTATGAAACATTCAAATTTGCAATGATAGAAAATGGGCATTTGTTTTGGAGGCGTTCATCAGCAAACATTGATATTTTCGTAATGAATGATGTTAGCATGACAACTGGGCTCTTTCAAGAAGATTGTTATGTTCATTTGACGAGGTTAACTTATGATGGTGTAACTGAATTGACTTGTACATGTACTATGTACACAACTCTTCTTCAGGTAGTTTCTTTTGGTGTATCAGAAGAGGAATTAGATGACATGGATCTTGGTAACATTAACTGTTGTCATATGCGACTTTTCAATGAGTTTATAGTTGACCATATGCCTTCAGTTCTTAATAACACCTCACATTCAGAAAACAATTTGATCAGGAAGTTGGAACTTACGAAGGATCAAATTAATGATCCAGTTTGTCATTTACCAACACCGTCAAATAGGACTTTGAAGTTTTCGGTCTTTTCAGATCATGACAACAGGTGTTGCTTTGTGCATTTAACTAACAAGAGGCTTTGTTGCCAGTCAGGTTACTGTGATGCCCTCTTCTCTTCCTCTAAGAGGTTTATTGTTTATCTTGATAAAGCAGAGGTTCTTTGTCCTCATCTAATTAGCATGAAAACTCATCCTGACGTGTGGTATAGTCTCCTTCCTGAGGGTGTTGATTCTGTGGAGTCGGGAGCTAGTAATGAGGCTGAGGATGACCCTGATGATGATAATCAACTGCCCCCTCCCACGGTACAAGAGGCAATGAATGACATCAAGGTATTCTGCAAGTTAATGAATGTATTTTTTTGGAGTTCAACAGCCCAGTCAACACTAGATCATATTTAGCAGTTCAGTTTACCTAACCACACTTTTCCTGGGCAGGCTTATATATAAGCAGTTAACCATAATGTGTAAATATAATTTGGTTTTGATACTAATCAGTTTTTGTGAAACTTTTTGACTGCTAAGCATGTCAGAAGGTAAAATATAAAAACTCAATGCATGATTCCAGTCCAGCTATTTTCTGTAAATAACCATTACTTGGATTTCCTACAATTTGGTGATAGTCATGTGGACATCAGCAATGAAAAATTATAGTGCTTAGTAACTTTGGGATGATTGACAAAAAATCATTACCAAAATGTTGTATTTACAGTTTATGTGCATTATGACCACAGACACAAAGTATCTTTAATTATAAGTTCTGATTTCTAATTGTTCCTTTTGAGTTCTGTAGTCACAATTTCTGCATGGCATAATTTTTGCTTGGATTTTTTTCTGAAGTGATTTTTTAAGTCTGTTTGGTTTACAAAGCTCAGATGTTGAAAATAATACATGAATAATGTATTATGGTATTTGGCTTTCGATTGTCAGCTGTAATAACAGTAACATTGAATTTTTCATTGCTAAAGTACAGTCTGAGCCCATATCATGTATTTATGCAAAAAGAGCTCTACTCAGCACAAGGCTAGAGGTAGTAAGCAGTGTTTTATTTAACATTACTCTTAATGAATGTGCTCAGCAAAACTGTGTGCTATTTTAGATTTATTACCATAGTTCTTATTTCTTTTGGATTCCTCTTTGCAAACTTTTTTGAATTAAGGTTGTGATATGCAGAGATTCCGATAACTTTAAAGTCTTTTTCCTATAAAATAGAGAAAAGAGTGTACGCCAGTATCAGCCAGTAAAAGTATTAATTTGTTTCATGAGCAGACATAGATACTTTATATATCTGTATTTTTGTGATACATTTTCTTTGTGCTTGTGCAGTTGAATGGCATAACAGCACTGAATTGATTGGTTTAAAAGAAGTGTTTGACAAAAAGCTTGAATTTCAAATTGCCATATTCAGTACCATCCTAGTCCTCTTGCTCCTTCGATTTATTTTATTATAATGATTAGTGTTTTAACTCTGTAGAGCATACATTTCACTCAAAAGTTGAAAAATATCCAACATAAACACTGGCATAGATATACTATATCATGATATGGACACTAATTAATTAAGAAATTTTCTTTTTTTTTCTTTCATTCATTCTTTCTTCCTTTCTTTCTTTCTTTCTTTCTTTCTTTGTAAAAAAGAGATGAACTATCTATGAATGAAAAATGCATTTCAGAATGCATTGTATACTCCTGTAAATGAGATAAACTTCATTGTTAAGTAAATGTTTAAACTGTCACTAAATGTCTGGTTTTGTGTGTTATCTACTTCTAGGGTCACAGATTTAATGAGGTGTCTGGGCTGTGGGAATACCCTTCTTTGAGCAGCCATACACCATCTGATGATGGCTCAGAGACATTACAAAATGCAATGCAGCTGAGAGAAACTTTCAATGATAGAACATTTGGCAGAGATGAAGTTGGGTTTTTACGCACAGCCACAGAGGGATATCACCAGTTGTTTCCCAAAGAAACTCCAGATACTTGTAAATGTGGGGTGAGTTTATTGTTATATAGCATTTTATGAAAACCTGATAATACCCCAGCTTCAAAAAGTTAGGGTATACTGATTTACATCATCCTTCATGGCCGGCCTCGGTGGCTCAGTTGGATGCGCTGTCCGACTGGAGACCAGGAGGTTGCGGGTTCAGTCCCCGCCGAGATCGCAAACATTCTTTCGTACAGATTGATCATGAAATATTTTCTACGGTCTTTCTCTCCCTTGCGCCGATTCAACAAAGGCAGTTGTCAGTTTCTGGCGAAAGAATGTGCACAATACTGATTGACCGCTTAGAGAACTAAGCCTGCCCATTTAACGTGTGGTTAGGTAAACCGCTCGAAATGACCCCATTGGGTTGACCGAGCCATAAAACCTCAACACAAACATCATCCTTCTTTCCTTATTTGTCTGTCTGTCCATCCCTCCATTTTTTTTTTTTTTTGGTCAAAGAACTAAGAAAAATTAGAAGCATCAAACTTGGTTTACTATATAATCATGATTTTTATTGTGTAAGAGACTGCAGGCTTTCTTGGCTTATTTGTTCATCTATTCTTTCATTCTTCTTTCTCTCCATATTGGCTAATATGGAAGTTTTCTTCAAAGATTTTGCAAACCCTCAATTGGATACACAATGCAGTTATTTTGCAGCTAATTTGTTCATCTATTCTTTCATTCTTCGTTCTCTCCATTTTGGCCAATGTAAAATTTAGTCAAAGATTTCTAAGAAGCCGTAAGAGAAGTTTGAACATGGCATACTATGGAATGATGATGGCTTATGTCGGGCAAGAGACAATGGGCTTTCTCAGCATATTTGTCCATGTCTCTATTCATACTTAATTCTCTCTAGGTTTGCTAATGTTTTTTTTTTCTTTTTCTTTTTTTTTTTTTTTTTTTCTTGTTAAAGAATTCTCAGAGCTATAAAAGCTAAAACCTCAAAATTTATATAAACTGCAATGTTGTTGACTTTCTGTGTAAGAGACATTGTGCTTTCTCGGCTTAATTGTTCAACTGTTCCTTCATTCTTCTTTCTTTCTTGCAAAATGTTAATATAAAAGATTTCTTTTTTTATTTTTATTTTTTTTTTTTTATTTGTCGAAGATTTCTCAGTTACTATAAAAGCTAGGAACCTCAAATTTGTACACCATAAATTATGATGGCTTATATCCTGTAAGAGTCGAAGGGTTTTCTTGCCTTGTTTGTATATCACTTCTTTCATTCTTTTTTCTTTCCATGTTGGATTATGTATTATAATACATGTATTTATATAAAAATAAGTGTTTGTGTTGCATTGAGGAACCTGAAAATAAGTATACATACTGAGAGAATAGCAAAATGAAAAGACTGTGAATGCATCAACTGATGTGTGGGAAAAGGTAATGTCAGGGAATTTTGAATTCCAAGTTGTGTGAACCCCTACAAGCATATACATGCAGCACAAAAGAAGCCATAGAAACAACAGTAATGTCATAGGAGGAGAAATAGACCTGTAAAGAAAATATTCCCGTTGAGTGCCATATCTGGATATCAAACCAGGTACCCTTGGCTCTGTAATCAAGCGTCATAACTGTGAGGCTAAAAGGTCTGGAACAGACTGGTCAGTTATGTGCACTATATATTTACACACATAGTATATCAATTATTTATACTTCACTTTGCCACACTACTACGCTCCTCCATCCTACAATAAAACATTGTATCAAATGTTAGGAATTATTTCTGTTTCTTTCTACTTTTCCCAGCTTTTTGTGACTGTTGCCATTGCATCGCACTTGGGCTCCGACGGTAGTCATCCTGGCACCAGGCACTAAATGTAGTAGTAGGAGAAATTCACGTGTAAAGAAAACATGAATGGGGTTTGAACCAGGTACCCCTGTAATCTAATGTCATAACCACGGGGCTAAAAGGTCCAGACCAGTTAGACTGGTCAGTTATGCTCCCTATATATTCACACATACTTTTATACTCGATTTCATGTTATATGGAGACTGCTATTTTAATGTCAAGCTCTTGTGAATGTGGTGTGTAGCTTATGCAGACCAAATTTGGTGTACAGTACATCAACTGAATTTTGTATTTCACATGTCATATGTAGATCACAGTAATCTAGATTGATGTTTGACATACATTGCATATGATGTGTCTTTCAAGCCCTCTTAAGTTGTTTATTGCATATCACCTGTTCTTAGTTACCTAGGCTGTAAATTGTTCATACAAAGGTAGATCTATTCAAGACGGTTTGCCACATACTGTCAGAAGATCATTATAGTAGATAAAGATCACTGGGATACATTTCTGAAGATCTGTAGAGCAACTGCCTTCAGATCAGGAGGTTATGGGTTAGCCGCCAAGTCAATTTTACCTTTCTAAAATTGGTAATAGCTGCACTTTAGCTTGGTAGCTCATTGTAGGGAGAAGAGGATGGTTGCTCTGCAGTAGCTGGCCTTGTTAAAAGATTACAGCACGGGCCACTATGGCCTAGTTGGTCACTGACTCTTAATCAGTGGGTCTCACTTCTGTGGGTTTAAGCCGCACTCAGGTCACATGTGAGAGACCAAAGTCTTCAATGGAAGGTCAGGAGTTTTTTCTTTGGGTACTCCTGTTTATTGATCAGCCTGAAATAAGTGATATAATCTTGGAAGGGCCATAAAACCAAAACCAAAACAACAACAAAAAAAATAGATTAGTCTGTCATGACTATATTCAATTATTATTTTTTACAGGCTGGTTACTATATGGAAAATGGTGTGAGGGTTTCTTATCCATACATAACTACAGTGTACATGAACCATGGGCCTGCCAAATATCAGGTGAAGTACAAAATAAGTCTATTATTAAAACAGTTTTTTTTTTTCTTTTTTTTTTTTTTTTTTTTCAAACCCCAGTATAAGACTTTTCTACTATCAAGTGTCAGTTTCTTGTCACAGAGCATGATAGATTCCAACTAGTCATATAGGCAAATTGAGACACTGCCAATTACATACTAAGACATAGCATATGCAGATATTTTGTGGAAAAAATAGCTTTTTCAGTAAAATATATGCCTCAGTCACAAAACACAGCCTTCCTAAGGAACAATGACCAAAAAAGCTCTTATGTAGCAACATATGAACAGAAAAGACTTGCATCAGAGGAACTGTCTTGGAAAGCTCAGCTTAAAAAGTAATAGAGCTTAAAAACTACTGGTCAGGAGTGGTAGTAAAATAGTTTTACTTACGTGAATTTTGTGCATGAATTTTGCATCATGTGCATACCATTCCCAAAATATGTTAATTTAACAAAAACAGAAAAAAAAAAAAACAAACATTTTTACACACATGGCACAAACTCTAAAATTTGATTAATTTGCTGTCTGCCAAAGAATCAACCATTTATCAGTCGCACAAGTGTTGTTGTTGTTTTTTTCCATTGTCAGGAAAGAAAGTCAGTGATTAAGCTTCATTGTAACTTAGTATTTTTTTCTTTCAACATTGCTTACATTGCTATAACAACCACTTTCCACTGTTTGCTTTTCATGTCATTAAGAGGAATACAAACATGCATACTGATAAGATTGAAATGTAAAAAGTATGGAGCTATCCAGGAAAGACCAGAAATACGACTAGCCCTCCCAAGGCCTGATTGAAAACCTCAATGTTCAGGTACAAGAAGGAAGTGCTGACTAAGACTTAGCTATACAGCTATTATACCTAATTGGAAATATATGACATGTGTTATGGCTGTGTCAGACTCCAATGACAGCCATGCATCAGACTGTAGTTACTGTTATTTTTTTGGGGGTCATTCAGAAAATTTATTTAAAAACAAAGAAGTATTGAAAAAAAGTCACTTGAGATGTTCATTATTATTTAAGATAGTTTAATGAAGTAAATATATGTGTTTTTGTTTCAGATCTGGATTACACAATGCAAAGCAAGGACCCATCAATGTGATGTGGGACCAGGGCTGAACGAGAGTATTCATTTTTTGACTAGAGAAACAGGGGCTGGTGATGAAATAGGCTGGGACTTTGTTGATCATGTGCTAAATTCTTACATCACATTTGGTGCTTATTGTACTTTGATGAACAATAGATATCGTCATATCAATTCCAAATCAGCTTCTTTCATGTCAAGCAATACCTTTATTGCCTGGTGGTTCTCATGGATTAGTAAATTTAACATTGACTTTCGACAGCCTTGTAAATTATGCAAGTTTAGTCCTAGGTATCTTGCAGCTGATGGAACTAAAATAGGTATTAATGTCAGTCATTCTACAGTTACTCCTATTGAGACACCATCTGTGGCTACACTGATAGATCCTTGTAATAGGAGAAACAATAGAGCTTTCATTAGTTATTCTCAAGGAGACCATGATGCTAAAGACAAGGCTCAGAGTAGAGATCATCTTTTATATCACTCCAAGAGAGCTCTTGGCACTTTGAGAACAGCTGATGAATTGCCATTAGAGGAAGAAATTATTCGAAATGATAAGTTATTAAGACATGTTGGTGAAAGATTTCTTCCTCTTGTTCAGATCTTTATTCATAAACAGTGTGGAAACAGAATGCACAAGAAGCTAGCAGTCCTGTTCAAAATTTTATCCACAAATCATTCTCTTTCAAGCATATTGCCTTTCAGATACATAGATGAATTTCAGTCTGTGTTAACATCTTTGAGACTAAATGGAGATGTAGATATTCATATCTTAAACAAGGTGTCTCAGTTTAGTCCAGAAATTCGAGACATTTTGATAAGTGGAAAAGGCACAGCTATTTGTTCAGACATGATTGATTTCTTTGAACATCTAATTGAAAGAGTCCTTGCCATTTTTAGTGATTGCAAAGAACCTGATGTGGTTAATCCCAAACCTGGGAGCTATAACCCGGCTAAGTTTGGTAGAGCTTACTATTTTACTGCACATGGTGAACAAATAAGGGATATTCCCAAGTACACTATGGGCAGTAGTAGCAGCAGTAATTATGATGACGAACCGGCAAGAGAAACTGAAAAATGCTACAAAAAATTTCCTGAAGTTGGGAGAAAAGGTACCACATACTTATTTTTGTGGTTTGATCCGCAACACTATGGTCATTGTTATGGCTATCACATGATTCCTGGGCATGAAGGTAGAAAAGACCCGGCATGCTCAGCTTATGCTTTTCTAGAAACAGCACCTGAAGAAATGTTCTATGACTTCAGTTGTCAGCTGGAAGAATATTGTTTGAACCGTGAACCAGGTTTTTGGAAGAACACTCGCTTTTTTCATGATACCTTCCATGGCTTCTGTCATTCTTGTGCAGTAGTCTATAAATCATCTAGGTTGATGCTATTACGAAAAGTCAACACAGAAATATGTGAGCAAACAAATTCTTTTCTTCAGCACATCCGATACTCAGCACGTGCAATGAGCATGAGCAAATTCAACCATTTTTTACAGTTTTTTCTTTTTCAGTGGAGTAAAAAGAAATATGAAAATTTCAGTAGAAAATGTGCTTTGGCCACAACTTATGTAACATAATAATCAAAATGTAATTCTCTCTCATCTGGACATGTAGTCCACAAAGCGAGCTATTTGTTGTTGGGCAGTATTTTATTCCCTATCCTTCATTGGAGAAGTATTCTGTTGCTTCTCCTGAAACTAATGTACCTGTTTTGATAATCGTATTACAAATTTTATGAAGTATTTCTTTTGATAAACAGTGAGACTTCCTTATTCTGTGGCAGGCCTCTGTAATTGAGTTGGAATCACGTCTGAGTGGTGATCAGGTCGCGAGTTTGATACCTGCTAGATCAGCAACATTCTTTCGTGGCGATTGGTCATGAAATCCTTTCTAAGGTTATTCCCGACCTTCACTGATTCAAGGAAAGTGGTCAGTTTCTGGCTAAATAATGTGCACTGCACTGGTCAGCCACGTATAAGCCTGCCCAGGAAAAGTGGGGATAGGTAAACTGATTGGCTCCACATGACCTAAATAGTGTTGACTGAACCATTACCAAACAAAGTCCATATAAATATTTTGGTAAATAATCGTTTATGTGCCTCATTATTAATGGTACACATGGCTTGTTAACATTAAAAGATTTTAACATATAGCTCCAGAAGCCATGGAAACCCAGTGTTCCTTCTGTGAAATATAAATAGAAAAAGCCGCAAAAATCCTCATCTGTAAAAGCCATTGTTGGAATTCAAAACTTTACAGTACAACTGATTTTGTAGACTTATACCAGATAAGTCTTTTTCCTACAAGAAGTTTACTTGAACTTCCATTTAACAGTAACCATGTTCTTTTTTTCACTTATGTCAGCAGTATTGTTGCAGTTGTTCTGAAATTGTCAAGAATATTTGTTGTTAGACATGACGTTTTTCACTGGTTCTACCGATATCTGACCACTTTGAGCAATGCCAGACGGTTTTGTTGCAGAAAGGGCTTAATCAAGAATGTTTACCACTTATACATGGAATTCAATAATGTTCTGATGAAAATGTGTTAGTCTGAATTTCCTTGAGAAATAGTAGAAACTGTTCTCTTGCACATAACTTCATTATATGCCATTTGCATGTACTGGTTTTAAGCCAGTCCTCGGGCATTTAAAGTATGAGGGGGGTATATAGTTTTTGTTGCTTTTATTTTTTTTTTTTTTTTTTTTTTCTTTTAAGTATGCCTGATATCCAGTGTATATAATATAAGGTAAATGTACATCAAAGCAAGAAAAAAAAAAAAAAAGGCTGTGCCTGTAGCACTTATTAAAATGTTTCTGATACAATTTATTTGCCCAGAAAAGGATGCTATTTTATTGAAAGTAGTTTGGAATGTGTAGTAACCAAAATAACTAAAATGATTTTTCAGTTACGCTTTATGAGAACTGCAGATAAAGGTTTCGGGTTTAAAGAATGTGTTTATTGTGATACAATAAGAATGAGCTACTGTTATGCAGAGTATTTTCTCACAAAGGAAGCAAATTCTATTTAATACATTTGTAGCTTGCTTTGAGAAGGGAAAAAAAAGATTCTGGTCAGAGTGATCTCCCTTGGAAATGTATCAATACATTTTAAATTCAAATCATATTATTGTGTTAGTAGTAGGCAGTGTTTAGCAGGAAAATAAGCTGATTTGGAAAATACTTGATACTGTATGTCTTATTGATTTAATACATATTTCTTACATTAGCCTTGTCTCACAAAAAGTCGGCTTAACACATGCAAACAGAAAAGGCTCAGATTTTGAGTAGATAAGCTGGCTGATCTGAGGCCTTCCTGTTCTTTACATTAAGCTCCTTTTTGCATGACACTGATTATACATGTTTTAAATAACTTATAGTTTGTCTGTTATTACTGACAATGACTTACCTTAATCAAATGCATGGAGTGCTACTGTTTATGTTACAGGGATGAATTTTAAAACTGTAATTAAAGTTCATACAAGTATCATATCAGTGTTGAATGTTTCAACTTGCTTTTAATATTTAGAAAGCGGTGAATTTGGCCCAGGTTAGCTTATTAAGTTGCAGTGTGTACCAGCTGAGCAAAGTATATCCATTTGAGCCTTTTTGTTTAAATGCATTTGCACTAGTCTAAGATGGCTGATACCAGTCTTAGTTCTAAGCTGGCTGTTGCAGTTAGAATAAGAGAGGTCTGAGGCAGAAAGCTCAGTTGGTGATGCTTTAGCTCTGTCATTGCACCGAGCCGTATTTCTGCTCATATTTTGCTTCATATTCACCAGAACTCCTTCAGATGAGGTTTCACCACTTTGCTCAGTCCTGAGTAATTAGTTCCCACTACTCTTTTGGTATGTTGGAGGCTCTTCGGGTGTCCACCCAGTATAATAAATATATATATTGTGTGTATGTTAATGTAGAATACAGTGGACTTTCTGTATCTCAAATCGCAAGGGACTAGAAATTTTTGTTTGAGGAAACAGTAGTTTGAGATAAAAGAAGTTTAAAGTCTAATGAACATACAGCAAAACTGAACAACAGTGCCTAAAATTTAGTTTGACTTAATTAGTAGTTTGAGATACAGTCAGCTATATTTAAATTTGAGTAATACCTCAATCAAGTGGTATTCTTGCTACTTCTGCCAGTACAACTTTGTTACCTGTTTGTATTTTGTGTATGCATTTTTGCCCATGTTTATTTGTGTATATATAATCTTGCTAAGCTAGAGTAAACACATACTTACACCCCGTCACATGATAGTGGTGGAATATTATGGTTTCAAGTTGGTAGTCCGTGTGTCCGCCTCTCTGTTTGTCAGTCTGACTGTACATACGCCAGGTACATACCAAGATTAGTGTTTGTATTATGGGTGTCTGTTTATTCCGTCATTGCGGTGTTAAAAATAATTAAAAATGGGTGTTGTAGGGTTAAAAAGATCAAAGGATCTAACCTCAAAACGTACCTCTCGTAAGAACGTCTGTCCTACAACCATCCGTAATTATGTTTCCGGACGATAACTTGAGTGAATATCAATGGGTTATCACCAAACTTTGTATGTGCATTGATATTGTGGAGATCTGGTTTGCTAAAAGGCAAATTTCAGCAATTTTTATCTGCCAGTTTGAAAAACAGGGCTTATTATGTTATGCCCCTTGGTGTCTTTTCATCCATCTGTAAATTTTTCATTTCCTGATAACTCTTCCTACAGTTTACATAAGATCAAGGTGAAACTCGATACATAGTTAGACCATGATGTAGAGCAGGGCATATTATTTTGAGGTTAAAGTCCACCAACTATTAACAGAGTAACGCCCCTTTGAAAATGTTTGTAAGGATCTGGTTTCGGGGGTGGGGGGGGGGGGGGGGGCACATGATACCCCTTGCAGAACTCTTGTTGACAGACTTACCTGCCTGCAACACATCTGATTTTTCATTTCCGGACGATAACTTGAGTAAATATCAGTGGATTTTCACCAAAGGGTGTGTGCATTGATATTACACAGATCTGATTTTGTGATTGCTAATGGACAAATTTCATCAATTTTTGACAGAGTTATCTTCCTAAGACGCATCCATGGTTTAGTTTCAGGACAATCTCAACTGATTTTCACCAAACTTGATATGTGCATTTATATTATGGAGATCTAGTTTACGATTGCTATTGGTACATTTAGTCAGCTTTTAACATTGTTATCTCCCCATGACATGATAATGGCGAGGTATTATCGTTTCATGGTTTGTTTTGTTTTTTTCCTTAAAGGCTCCATATTCCTATATATTATCCAAGAAAGGTTTGATAAATTGATGTATAGTATTAATACAATCATAAAACGTGGCACCTGACAGCCTGTAAAAATTCAGTTAGTCTTTAGTTCTTAAACGGAATCAAAAATGAAATGATTTTTTAAGGATCTCTGAATTAATGTTGCCAACATTTATTCAGAGATACGGTAAAAAATCATTTCATTTTTTATCCAGTTCAAAAACGATAGACTAATGCTGTCAGATGCGACATTTTATGATTGTATTAATAGCATATATCAAATAATTTCACTTTTCTCGAGGAAAAAAATGTCTAATTTTGAGGAATATGGAGTCTTTCATTTGTTGATTTGTATATTGGACTAACAGATTTTTAGCTCACCTGAGCAAAAGCTCAGGGTGAGCTGTTGTGATCTCCATCTGTCAGTTGTCCATCGTCAACAATTAGTTTGTTAACACTCTAAAGGTCACAGTTTTGACCCATTCTTGATGAAACTTGCCCAGAATGTTTGCCCCAATGAAATCTAGGTCAAATTCGATACTGGGTCACTTGGGCTCAAAAACTAGGTCACCAGGTCAAATCAAAGGAAAACCTTAACACTCTAGAGTCACATTTTTGAAGCCGTCATCATGAATATTGCTAAAAATATTTGCTTTGATGATTTCTAGGTCAGATTCGAAACTGGGTCACTTGGGGTTAAAAACTAGGTCACCAGGCCTAATCAAAGGAAAACCTTTGTTAACACTCTAGAGGTCACATTTTGAAGTAATCATCATGAATCTTGCTCAAAGTGTTTTTCTTGATGAGTTCTAGGTCAAGTTCAAAATTGGGTCACTTGGGGTAAAAAACTAAGTCACCGGGCCAAATCAGCAGAAAACACTCTAGCAATTTTTTAAGCAATCATCATGATGATTTTATGTCAAGTTTAAAACTGGGTCACGTGGGGTAAAAAACTTGGTCACCTGGCCAAATCAGCGGAAAACCTTCTTAACACTCTAGCGGTCACATTTTTAAGTAATCATCATGAATCTTGCTCAGATTGTTTATCGATGATTTCTAGGTCAAGTTTGAAACTGGGTCATTTGGGGTCAAAAACTAGGTCACCAGGCCAGATCAAAGGAAGACTTTGTTAACATGCAAGAGGTCACATTTTTGAAGTAATCATCATGAATCTTGCCCAAAAAGTTTGTCTTATATAATCGTCATGAATTTTGGTCAGAATGTTTACTTTGATCCTTTATGGGTCACGTTCTCTAAGTGCTATGATACTCAGGTGAGCAATACAGGGCCATCATGGCCCTCTTGTAGTATTATAGGTAGTCATTAAAAATTATAATTGACAAATAAAAGATTTGTTTCTAAATACCTATTGTTTTACTTTATAAAGAAATAAAATTTTAGCCCTATACCGCCAGTACTGTATGTAATTAATACAGATCTGCTGCAAATATGGTCAAACCTCCTCGATAAAGTATGTATGTATATAATATGCCTTAAATATGCCCATAAACCTCTAGATTCATATCTTTGTTCAGGTGCCGCACTTGCATGTGTCTGGAAGTAGTCACTGTCAGTCCAAAATTTTTCTCTTGTCCTATATGACCTAGGTTGGTCAAAATAAGTTTTATGGAGTTTAACAGCCCAGTCAACACTATTTAGGTCATACTGAGCAATTACATAAGCGGTTAACCAGTACAGTGCACTTTCTTTGGCCAGAAACTGGTAACTGCTTATGAATCAGTGGAAGGGAGAGAATGACAGTTTAAAGGTTTCATGTTCAGTCTCTACGAAAGGACTGCTGCCTGTCAAGGCAGGTATCGAACCTGCAACATCCTGATCAGTGGTCAGACACGCATCCGACCAAGCTAACGAGGTCGGCTCTAGTCAAATTATATATGTGTACATATAGTGAAGAGTATCAAATACCATAGATAGCTATCTTCTCGGACTACATTAACCTATAAATGCTAGAATGTGCCGCAAAGTAGCTTTTGCAAACTGTAGACCCAGATCAGTTGATGCAGAATTGATCAGGGTCTGCACTGTTTGTCTTGGATTCAACGGAAAACTATATTATCATGGAAGATACTTTTAAATATCGAATAGAATAATACGAGACGGAAAAATCTACTCGGCATAAACGAGTTAAGCAAGTCAGTTCTACAGTTTGACCGAAAAACTGGTTGCATGGTTACCAGCCCTTGGTACGTTATCCGTCTGTCCATGCTTGTGATGGAAACAAGTCTCGTATGATGAGCAGCAATGCATGACGTTCATGTTCAACAGTTTCATTACAGTGCTAAATACCCTTGGCTTATTCAGGAAAGGACAGGCGCTTCATACGCTGTTGCCGAATACATGACCATAAAAGTATGGGGACATATTTGTTATCCCCCGCCTTTTCGAAGAAAAGCGGAGGGACACCGTTTTTGGCTTTCCGTGCCGCGTGGTGCATGGTTCCGAATTTTTTGTAGGTATTTTGTCCCCTTAACTACTCCCACAATTTTGTCCGATCCTTTTGAAACTTTACAGGTGCTTTAAGGATGGTCTGAAGATATGCAGGTGTTTTTTTTTAGAATCCTGAAATTATTTTTTATCACTTTTTACACATTTTGAACTTAGACATTTTTTGAGCTAATATTACAGAAGTCTATAGGGAGTAGGTACCTTGTCCCCTTAACTCCTCCCACAGTTTTCGGCCGATCCTTTTGACACTTTACATGGGTTTTTAGGATGGCCTGAAGATATGCATGTGGATTTTTCAGAATCCTGAAATAATTTTTTATCACCTTTTCTGAATTTTTTAGACGTTTTTTGAGTTCTAATATTACAGAAGTGTATAGGGAGTAGGTACCTTGTCCCGGTAACTCCTACCACAGTTTTAAGCCGATCCTTTTGAAACTTTACAGGTGCTTTAAGGATGGTCTGAAGATATGCATGTGGGTTTTTTCAGAATCCTGAAATTATTTTTTATCACTGGTTTCCCGCTTCAATACTTAGGTAAGTGATACAGGACCAATGGTCCTCTGGTTAACTTACCCATTTTTAATACCTCAAATAAAAATAAGGCGGGGACATAAATTCCCTATGGAATTTGCTTGTTTATTCTACAGTTTTTGTCTCATTTTTAAAAAACTTCACAGAAATATTCAGTATAGTCTGCTGCTTACATATAATTTCTAGTTAATTATAGCACGGTTGTCTGTCTTGATTGGAGACATTTTGAAAGCATTACCAGGTTTAATTACAAAGGAGAGAGTTACAATACATCTTCGGTGAAGTTGATATCGCACCTGCTGCCCCTCCATCACCCCCAACAAAAACAATGTTAATTTCAGCTCGGACCCATCAATACGGGTATTGATGTGTCCGAGATTTCAGGTAGAAGAAATTAATCTAGGAATTTCATCGAAAGCATATGCATTTTCTCATATGATGCATGAGAAGTTGGGCTCGAAAAGTACCCATACTCGGTACACTTGCACTAAATCTGAGGTAAGAAAATGACAAGTTAAAGCGGACAGTGACAAAAATAAATTTAAAAATAATATCAAAACCACGTGCACTTCTGCAGACCTGGGAGAAAACGTGCAAAGTGTCAAAAAGACCGGTTTTAAATTGTATAAGTTACTCGTGCAAAGCTGAAAAAATATTGGTAAAATTGTATGAGGAGATGCTCAACAGGTACCCACTGTCTATATATTGAGGGTGAAAAATGACGAAGTTCACAATGTGGAAAAAAGTGACAACAAATAATCTAACAGTTGTATCCAAACCACATATACATCCTCATACCATGAAGAAAACGCATGCAAAGTTTCATAATAATCGGTACAAAACTGTAAGTGGAGTTGCGCTCACAAGAGGTACCAACTGTTTATATATTATTATATTACAGGGGTGAGAATTTTCAGCGGTTTTGATGGTTTTTTAGAAAAATAAAAAGTTCTGGTCATGACAAGCTTTTGAAATACGGCATTTGTGTGAGTGTGTGTGTGTGTGGAGGGGGGGGGGGGGAGCGGGGTGGTGGGGGAGGGGGGTATATGGACATTTTCAGCGGTTTAGTTGAATTATCATTCCCACCCCAAAAATGACAAAGTTCACAATGCGGAAAAAGTGAAAAAAATAATCTAACAATAATATCCAAACCACATGCACACCCTCTTACCATGAAGAAAATACACGCAAAGTTTCAAAACTATCAGTACAAAACTGTAAGAGGAGTTGCGCTCACAAGAGGTACCCACTGTCTCTATATTAAGGCTTAAAAATGACATAAGTTCACAATGTGGAAAAAGTGACAAAAAAACGTTCTAACAATTATACTCAAACCACAGGTACAGCCTCATACCACGAAGAAAACACAGGCAAAGTAATCGGTACGAAACTGTAAGAGGATTTGTGCTCACAAGAGGTACCCACTGTCTATATATTGAGGGTGAAAAATGATTCAGTTCACAATGTGGAAAAAGTGACCAAAAATAATCTAACAATTAGATTCAAACCACATGCACATCCTCATGCCATGAAGAAAACACATGTAAAGTTTCAAAATGATCAGTGCATGCAAAACTGTAAGAGGAATTGCGCTCACAAGACACCCAGGGTAAATGTTGACGGACAGACGAACGAACGGAAACTTGCACGCATAAGTCGCCCCTGCTAAAGCAGGTGCGACAAAAAATGTGAGTTGAAACAGCGAGCATTCCTGAAAGGTCGTCTTCTAATCAAATATAATAAAGTTTCATTTCAGTTTCATTCGTTGCCAATCCATTTCAACGCATCATAACAAACATGCACTTGAAAATAATAAGGATAGTAGATCTGCTAGATCCGAGATACGTCATAGTCCCGGATACGTTTCAGCTAGATTGTCTTTTATTAGCAGTCAGAAAGATGGAACTCCTTGGGCTAGTGGTAAGAGCGCTGTCTTTCAATCATTAGGTCTCACCCCTCGGTGTTCAAGCCTTACTCGGATCAAAAGTGAGACGCAAGGATCTGCAACGGAAGAACAGGTTGTTTTCTTCGGGGTACTCCGGACGATTATTAATGATCGGCTCGAAAAAAAAAACAAAAACAAAAAAAAAAACGAAATTTTCTTGATAGGGCCGTAAACCAAAAACAAAACACACACACACACACACACACACACACACACACACACACAAAAAAAAAAAAAAAAAAGCTGAATACGTGTTACAGAAACCATATTCGAATATGAGCAAATCATTATTGTTCAGGCTCGGCTTGAAACTTTAAACTCAATGACGGCCTCTTCGTAAAGCTTTAACCTGTGGGTTGGGGCTCGACGATGTCTTTGGCTTGGCCCGCCGTGGTTCAACTATTGGTTTTCATTTACTCTGGCATACAGTAGAATTAGCCATGAGTACTCGTCTTTGTTTGTTATAGTGATTAATTTGATTTTTATGTTTTCGCTTTGATGCATTGACTGAGTTGGGAGCCTTTATGCGAACTGAATTTTTATGTGTTTCTGTATTAAGAGTAGCATCGGGACCCAGGGTGAAGTTAGCTGTAAAAGTACTTTAAACCCCACGGTGGTTTACTCTACTGACCGTTCTAAGGCGGTGGTCCCGGTGTTAGTCTTACTCTTTGTTGCTTTGTGGTTTATTCTACGAGGCGATTTGTTGTTTGTCTTTCCGAGTGTCATTTTGTTCTTGTGTTTTTCAGTCCTTTTAGTATTTCGATTACCTCGCTTGGGGAAGAGAGAGCTAATCTTAGTGCTTTTCGTACGTTTGATCGATTTGTGCTTGTTTGGATTTGTCGGTTTCCTCTTCCGTTTGGGGTCTGGGAAGGGCTGCGGTTTGTGATTGTGGCACTCCCTGGACTTTTCTCTTACCTTTTTTTTTTAAAGTAAGTCACTGGAGCCGTCATTGAAAAAGCTTGTTCGGAGCGTACGGACAGCGCAGATGCAGATCAGGAGACACACTGCGCATCCGCGCAGTCTGATGAGAATCTATACGCGCGCAATCTAAGAATCCACACTGCCCGCTGACAAAATCAAACGGTACGTACAGATGAATAATAAAGGTATGGATGCTCAGTATGATCTGAATCTGCGCATTTCGCATAATCACGAAAACATCTCATTTCTTGACATGGCCTAAGTTTCCAATATGAAGCAAATGAACAGTATCAGCCCTGTTATACTAAACGCACAACTTAGTTCAGTACAATGTTACCGTAGGACGAACTTGTAGTCAGTTGAAATTAAATGCTCAGCTAAGTAGGAATTCATGTTTATCCCTATAATACGAACTCATACCTCTCATAATATGCTACACGCACCTTCTTTATAAAATCAGTTGCTGAGAATTCATCAAAAAATGTGACGCACCAATGGACAACCACTGCTAGCACTGAAATTTATTTGCAGCACAATAATAAGAAAATATATAGAGTCCATAAACGATTTTTCGAAAAAATGCAGCTTTCGTCGAAAAAAAAAAAAAAAAATAAATAAATAAATAAAGGAAATCTCCATCCAAGGAAGTTGCCGACCTCGACACCTCTTGGCCACCAACTAGTCAGACGCGTCCGACTGAGCTATGGTCAAAAAAAATAAAATAAAATAAATAAATAAATAAAATAAAATAAAAAAAAAAATAAAAAAAAAATACTTTGAGACATTATGTGACAAAACAAAAATCGAAAACAAAATGAACAAACGGGAAAGACACACAACCGAAACACCGCTTCGCTTTAGACGGTAAGCAGCAATGTTGTTCGATGAAGGTTGTCAAGAGGGGCATAAGATTTGATAAATGATACATGGATGCATGTAGGTTTTGAGATACATATCACATTTTGCATCACAGTAACTTAAAATTTAATGTGATGTCAACGTTTCGTTTTTCAACCTGTTTGCTGAGATGTATCTGTTAATGTCGCGGTTTGAGCAGTAATCGAGTCTGCTATTTCAACCTTCTTTAATGTGATTTTGCTTTCGAACGACCATTTTTCTCGGAATTTATTAAATGGAGGCTAACAGCCAAAACCCTGTGATGGGTTATGGAGTCTATCGTACATATAGCATTTTGTTTATGACATATAAATGTACGTTATGTGGGTATGTATTCCTTGCTCCCAAAAGCTAACCCTTTTATAAAATATTTAACGTCACTACAACTGCGTTAGGGGTGACCATAAAAAGTCTCCCTGCCCTTCATCATAGTGTACACTATATTTTCTTGTCCTTTGGGATCATTGATTCCTTTGTGAGATTTTAAAAACATGTGAGGATCACTGACGAGGCATATTTGGCCGAAACTAGCTAGAATGGCTTTGAAAATCAGTACACTCCATACTGTTCAGATCTGTGGCGTTTTCATGCTTTCAAATGATAACATTTTTATAAAGCATATTTGCTATCTAGTCATGCTTAGAAATAAGAAAAGGCCATTGTTTAAGAGCATAGGTCACTATGAAATTGGGTTACTTTCGTATCTCGGTGCCAAGACACACAGTAGGATTCATAACTGGAATCTATATTGCACGAGGCAAGGTGATTGCACACTTCAAAATATCTCTGTGTCCTACGTAAAAAACAAAAACAGAAAAGATGGCGATTCCCCGCACCCCCACCACCACCAAAAAAAAACAAAAAAAAAAAAAACAAGACCTGTCGCCAGACAGGATAGCTCGCCTGATATTGCACATTTTGTTTCCGAAAAATTCTGTGACCTTGAGCTGACATAACCTAGGGTAGTGGGGATGGTACTGCACAAAATTTTGGACTAATATGTATCATCATACCAAAGATGAATCAAATCAGTGATAAGGTTAGGAAATGAGGTCTTAAAAACTTTAATGAAAACTTTAATATTTAAATTCTAAGCCTGTGACCTTGACCTCAAGGTTATAGTTATGAGTGCTGATGGTGCTGATAAAAAAAACTTTTGATCAGTATCTATCATGATACCAAATAGGAACTAAATCCATCGTGCAGTTTAAAAGTAATGAGATCTTAAAAGCTTTGACTTAACATTTTAACAAGAAAATTCTAAGTCTGTGACCTTGACCTTGACATGACCTTGGGTGGTGGGGATGGTTTTACGAAAAAATTTGGACCAATATGTATCATCATACCAAAGGTGAATGAAATCAGTGATAAGGTTAGGATTAAATGAGATCCTAAAAATTTTAACGAAAACGTTAACATTTAAATTCTGTCTGTGACCTCGACCTCAAGGTCAAGGTCATGGGTGCTGATGGTGCTGATAAAAACGTTTGACAAGTATCTATCATGATACCAAATAGGAACTAAATCTATTGTTTAGTTTAGAAATAATGAGATCCTAAAAACTTTGATATGAAAATTTTAAGTCTGAGACCTTGACCTTGACATGACCTAGGGTAGTGGGGATGGTATTGCACAAAATTTTGGACCAATATGTATCATCATACCAAAGATGAATGAAATCGGTGATAAGGTTAGGAAATAATGAGGTCTTAAAAACTTTAACGAAAACTTTAATATTTGTGGACGCCAACGCCAATGCTGACGCCGCCGAAGGTAGTACAATAGCTCTCTGTGAACGTTGTTCAGACGAGCTAAAAAACAATATGGCGTTCACAGGATTGTACATGTGCAGAAAGTTAACAAGAAAAAAATGTACGAAGTATCATCAATATATCTCAAATAAGTTTTGAATATGGCGATCAGTTATATTGTCAGGGGAGATAACTCAAATACAAGGACACCAGAATTGTGTTTCCTGCTCATGATATACCTTTATCTTATGTAAAATAGTACACCTCCAAAAGGTGTTGGATTTATTGAAGGATAGGCCAACACGAGGTTAGGGGGCTTGTTTGGACACGATTTATTCCGTTTTAAAATACATTAATTAGCCCCTGGTAGATTTAGGGGTTATTTCACCTATGGAAATTTATCGTTGAGGTAGCCCCTAAACCCGAAATGTTGGAACGGACATACAGACGGATGCCAGACTGTTCGCTTTATCTCCCCTATCCCCGCCCCAATGAGCCTATTCGGTCGGTTATGGCAAAAACCATTAATCCCCCATTCCATGGAGGCTCCGTATATATTCTGGTTTTAATTGGTCTAGCAGTTTCAGAGATGTTTAGAAATGTTGATGACAACACACCGACAGACCATTGTCTGCCCTATAAGCTCCCCCGAAGCCTTCGGCTCAAGTGAACTAAAATGTCAGAGGGGCGTGACAGGTGATAATTCTAGGTGTATAAGGTTATGGTTCTTGTAGAATACATATCTGCTCTTGGAACCTTCAGCTCGGATGATCTACAGTGCTAGCTTCAAAATCACCCTACTTGCATTACGTTAACTTGCCGATGTAAAATATGTATTTCTTAGCCATAGTTTTAGATAAAGCCATTTGTGCAACCAAACAATATACATATATTTCTCAAAAAGCCATATGTTATGGGTACTCATTACCCACGTTTTGTGGTTCAGTAAAACATTTATCTGGTTAACCATCTTATCTAGAGATATGTAAGCCATGAGAAAATAAGACAGATTCAGATTTATTTAGTTTAAAACTTTGATAGAAATAACAAGGTTTAAAATAATAAAAAAAAAACAGCAAAGTTCTGAAAATTCACTCGAAAGTTGATTAATAAAGTGGTCTCCTGCATTATGCGGGAATAAGGGGTATACATGACACAGACATTTAACATAATGGGAGTGATTGCATAAACATTACCACCAGTAGATCATTCAAGAAAGGTCTGTTTAGCAAACCAGGAAAATACAACCATGGAAGAGTTTTTTGAAGTTTATTTATTAATATCTACTCAGCATTAATGTACATCTATTAAACAAATAAAACTTAAAAGAGATTAAATTATAGACATGCTCATCAGTATAAAAATACAAATATATGAACTCTTCTATCCTAAGGATGTGAAATATAATACCAATATTTACCCTAAAAACTGGAACCCCAAAACCCCTTACCTTACTTGTCCAAAAATTAAAACCAGTCTCTTTTTCTCCATGATGTGTCCAAAACTGTTGTTGTAAAAGAGGCAAACAGTGAAGACCCTGTGGTTTCTGATCTGGGTCTACACTGTTTGCACTGGCCTTCCTGTCCCAATACTTAGGGTTTATACAGTAATTTAAGTAAAAGTTTCATCCTATAAGCAAAACAAAAACAATATGCACAACAAGCATCTGAAAATATGGAAAGATAAAAAACAACTTTTGGTACCAAACATTTTAGGGGTGGGATAAAGACTCGTGGTGCAGACAAGACTCATTTAAATCATCTTTTGTAAAGCTCTCAAGATCTTCGATTTAATACCAAACATGATATTATTTTGAAAAAATTAAGGAGCTGTGATGACAAAAAACAAAACAAAACAAAGAGAAGTAAATTTTTTTTTTGTAAAACACTATGCCTCCAACCACATGCTTGCCTCTAAAGATAATACAAGGTAAAGATGCCATAACTCCTGAAACATTTTTCAGAGTTTATTCAAACGTTAACCAGGTCATCTTCTCATCACTACCAATCTAGTCATCAAGTTACGAGGCTCTAGGATCTTGTCCTGAAAGTAAAATATGATGTCTTACGGGCAGATAACTCTGTCAAAAATGGATGAAATTTGCACATTAGCAATTCCAGAGAAGATGTCCGCAAATCAATACACATACCAAGTTTGGTAAAAATCCATTGATATATACTAAAGTTAGCGGCCAGAAATGAAAATACGGATGTGTCGAGGGCAGACAACTCTGTCAAAATTTGACGAATAATTGGCCCATCAGCAATCCAAAGCAGATCTCCACAATATCAATGCACACACCAAGTTTGATGAAAATCAACTGACGATTATTCAATTATTGTCGGAAAATATGGACGGACAGACGGATGAACACATGGACAGCCACCGTCATACCATAATACCCTGCCAATATCATGTGGCAGGGTATAAAAACCATAAAATCTGTAAAGGCTAATATAATGAATATTTCTATAGTCTCAGCTTCAAAGAGCGTATGGATTCAGAGGAGATAGATTTCTAAGTCTTTTTTTTTTTTTTTTTTTTTTACATTTTGGGTTCCATAGCAAACAATACCATAATAAAAATGAGCTTTTGGCATATAATCGTGTGGCGTATAGATTACTTAAGGAACATTTGTATAAAAGGATTGCCAAAATATCTGCAATAGCTTGGCATTAAATGCCATTTTTCAATTTTCCCCATTATAAATCTATGGAAACTCTAAGCTGCCATAGCAACCAAGCTACAGAGCAGATTTTCGTAAACAAGAGGCCCAAGGGCAACAAAGTATTTTGAGAACAACCATTGGTTTTTGACGCAGTTGCCATATAAATGTCAACCAAGGGTCATCATCTGAACAAACTTTTTATTCTTCCATTATCAGTCAGTGGTGTCTGAGAAGATATTTTTTAAGGTATTAGTTTTTCTTCTATTTTTGCATTTTTGTTTCCATGGCAATCAATCAAACAGTAGGGTGAAACAGGTTTAAAAAGAGCCTAGTTACATAACCCATCTTCAAATTTGGCCAAGATATTGTCAAGACAAACATTTGTTTGTGTTGAGGTTTTATGGCCCAGTCAACCCAATGGAGTCATGTCAAGCGCAGTCTTTGTGTTTGTGTTGAGGTTTTACGGCCCAGTCAACTCAATGGAGTCATGTCGAGCACGGTCAGTTTATCAAGCCACACGTTTACTGGGCGGGCTTAGTCCTCTAAGCAGTTAACCAGTATTGTGCACATTCTTTCGCCAGAAACTGACAACTGCCCTGAAACTGACAACTGCCCTTCTTGAATCAGCGGAAGGGAGAGAATGACCGTAGAAAATATTTCATGATCAATCTCCACAGAAGAATGTTCCCGACCTTGGAACGGGTTGAACCCGCGACCTCTGGTCTCCAGACAGACAGCGCATCCAACTGAGCCACCGAGGCTGGCTATCAAGACAAACATACTGGTATAGTTTTATGAAGACTGAAGCATTACTGTGGTCTCAAGAGGGTGATTGATTGTGATTGTGTTGGGGTTTAATGACACGTCAACCCTTGTGGGTCATTTTGTGTCATCTCCCAGAGAAAGGGAGAAAAGTGATAGAAGAGATAGTAGAAGAGATTAAAGAGAGGGACAGGGAAGTAAGGAACAGGAATGAAAGTGAAGAAACAGAAGAAATAAAAATATTCCCCATCTACCCTTACCTGCTACAAGGATAGCAGGCCTTGCCCAACTGGTGAACAAGGTTTTAAAAAATTTTTACATAGTGTCATAATTTTTTACTCCACATATTCAAACTTGACTGAGATTTTGTTTGTGTTGAGGTTTTACGGCCCAGTCAACCCAGTAGGGTCAAGTCGAGCACGGTCAGTTTACCTAACCACGTATTTACTGGGCAGGCTTAGTCCTCTAAGCGGTTAACCAGTATTGTGCACATTCTTTCGCCAGAAACTGACAACTACCCTTCTTGAATCAGCGGAAGGGAGAGAATGACCGTAGAAAATATTTCATGATCAATCTCCACGAAAGAATGTTGCCGACCTCGGCGGGATTGAACCCGCGACCTCCTGGTCTCCAGTCGGACGGCGCATCCAACTGAGCCACCGAGGACGGCTGCTTGACCGAGATATAAAATCCTGTCATCACAAAATTTGTAAAGGCTAATAAGATAAATATGTCTATAAAGTCTAAACTTCATAGTGTATATGAATTCAGAGGAGATAGCTATGGGTCCTTCCACCAGAGGGAATTGGACATGGGTTTTTCGGGGCTCCTGTTTGCTTTGGAGTCATCCTAACCTGTTTGAAACACAATACCTCCTGAACCTATAGACAGAGTCTGACCTTGCAAGGTTACATCACTAGGATGGGGGAAAACAGTCATATGGTTTTGATGGCTTTTGACCTCAGTTTCAAGAGCACAGACCCCCAAAACAGTCAATTTTGGGCCAAAAATGGCTTGTCTGCACCCTATCTCACAAACAAATCCATGCATTTTGTTAAGCTTGGTTCAGCATTGAAATCTATCAAAGATTTGATTAGATTTTGGGGACCTTGACCTTATTTTCAAGGTCACAGGTTGTCAAAAACCAGAAATGGTTTGTCTGTTCCTATCTCATGAACAAATTGTTGAACTTTGCTCAAACTTATATATATATAGGTACAAGCCTGTCAGTCCTATAAGCTCCCCCAGAATCTTAAGCTCCAGTGAGCTAAAAATTGAAAAACAAAAGCTCAAATTGAAAATGGGTGTTATGAAATCTGTCATTAAAAGAAAAGCAGCATAACCTGTCACTAAAATGGTTGGAAACTTCAAACACAATCAGAATATCATGACCAAATGTTATCTTTCTAAGATGACTCATTCAAAAGTTGGATACAACAGAGTCTGGGATTGGGTTTAGTTATACTGCTCTTTCCAAGTTTATTTCACTTATTTTGAGCTGACCGTTAACCGGAAATGGGCAAAAACCATAGGAGTACCCAGAGACCCCCCCACCCCCGACCTTCCCTTGCAGAACTTGGTATCTCGCATGTGGCCCTCGCTGGGGCCACATGTGAGATACCAAGTTCTGCAAGGAGGGGATCTCTGGGTACTCCTATAGTCGCTGGAACCCAGAATGGTGAGAGGCCTAATGATGCATTTCAATTGCTAATTATGGTTTTAACCATACAATATAACCTCAAAATTGTCACATTAATAGAGCTGTTTTGTCCTGAAATTACAAAAATCCTTGATATTTCCCTGTTTCTTTGTTGTTGTTTTTTTTTTGGGAAATTTTAAAATTCACTGACCTTTTTTTTCATAATTACCTGACTTTTCACTGACCTAGAATTTTTTAATTCCCATGACTTTTCCCTGATAGTGACAACCCTGAGACTCAGCTCATATGGTTTCTCTGATATTTGTTAATGACTGCATTGTATTTGTCTAGTATATAAGCTCACCTATGAGACAAAAGGCTCAGGTGAGCTAAAATGCATATTTGGTGCTACTTCTGACCCGATAAAATTAATATAAATACTTATTACCTTTGCAAGCTAATACAACCTTTAAAAACATCTTCATGATGCCTGTAGTACATATCAGTACCTATTGTTGCTGCCAAAGGCAGGCTTCTGGAAGAACTCACTGGCATGTGCAGCTCTGATTACATAACAAGAGAACTGAATAGTTTGTTAGTTACTTTGTCCGAAAAAAAAAAAATAATTATGTTGTTCAATCCCCTGGTCTTCATTCTGGCTTTAAATGTTAAGATTAAATGTCATATATGAAAAGTTATGTCTTACAAATTCTTGTCTCGAAGCTACAGCTAGCTACTTCATGGGGAAATACGATTTAGTCAAAATCTTCCTTATCTGACAATTGATCTAAACGTTAAAAGCCAGCCAAAAGTCTAGAGGATGGAACATCATTCATTTCTTTCAGAATATTTGTGTACTAAAAGCCAAATAAGTGGCAATTAACAAACCTAGGATTTTTCTCGTACTCCGATATAATCAGAGCCGGTCATGCCAATATTATGTATTCTTAATAGAGCCAATGGGTACAATCTAGCAGTTTCTCACCTATGCATATCACAAACTGTTTGAATATGTCCAAAGAACCAATTATGCATGAAGTATCTTAATAGAGTTAAAGGAGAACGCAACATAAGTTCTCAGTGTCTGACAGAGTAAAGTGCTAAGCAAACCATTTACTTTTATGCAATTTTTATCAAAATCGTCGCAAATTTAGGAAATTACAGTGGTTTGAATATATTCAAAATGCCCATCAAGGATGCAGCCATATTTTAGGCTTTGTGACATCATACAGTCCAAATAAAATACAATGTATATAAAAACCTAATTATAATGGGTCTTTAAGATCATTTTGCTGGTATTTAACCTATCCTTAATTATAGAGACAAGCAATCACTTCCCCCGAAGTAATCCAAATTTGTAAGAAGAACAACTTTTAAAATACATTTTTTTTAAATTTTTGGACACCTCATTAAATATTCAAAATGTTGGCACCCATACCACCAATGTTAAAATATTCTTTTGTCCATAACTTCCTTAATTCTTGTCCGATTTTTATCAAATCTGCATCACAGTTCATGGTTTGTAAGCTCTTTACTTTGCAGCACAACATGCTTTATGGTTGTGTTCCCCTTTAATAACATTGAACACCTGGTTTTCAAGATACTCAGGTTAATGTAAGGGTCCAAACACAGTCTTCCTTCAACTTCTGTAGACAGTCAAGGATCTTCATCTTGCATGTATAGCTAAAGCTCTGATCAGAATGATAAGACTCCATTTTATAAACATAAAAAACATAGGGATGATTGAAGCCTACCCCAGTCACTTAGCTGTAGCAAGTTTTCTTATAACACATTTCTAGTTACATATTCCTGGTTCATTTCAGTATACATGTATTATTCTTCAAGAATTGCTTATCTCAAAGTCACAATTTTATGTGTTTTATGGCTGCAATCAGTTGTTTTCCCACAGATGTAAAACTTAAGTTTCACAACTATCACATTTGTATAGGGATTTCTCTTCGAACAATATTCTGGATAGATGAGTCTTAATTGTCATGTCATAGCCTCCAATGAGCTACATTATATCTGCCTTCTCTATATATCTACTGAGACTTCACCATAAAGTCACTGTCACAAATCTGAAAAATAAAAAAAAATATATAAACAAATAATGGTACTGGAAACTACAGCTGTATGTGAAGCATACCAAAACTTTCTCAGAATGGCAATAAAATGATTTAGGTTGGGCCCATTTTGGTGAGTAGGTAGGAGCACAGCAAACCAAGTATTTTTTATGGTCGGCCACAAGGAAAGATATTTTCCTGTAAAACCTTGTGCAAAGTTTCAATACAAGAATTCTGTCGAGCATTATGCCAGGCCTGATTGTGGGCCAAAGATGATCTGGTGCATTTATTATATACAGTAGAACCTCTGTAATTCAAACTCCAATAATTCAAAATTCTCAATAATTCAAAATCATTTTGAAATCCCAGCTTGAATATATGTATGGATTTTAACTCTTAATTATTCAAAGTCTCAATAATTCAAACAAAACTGTTTGGTCCCTTAGACTTTGAATTATCGAGGTTCCAATGTATATGATAGCAGGCTACGTGCTATAAAAGGCTAAACGTCTGGATGGCATACCAGTGAGATTTGTGAGAGCCAGTAGCTCATTATTACTTGTCCTTTGTCACTATCATGAATTTGTCTTTGATGCAAGGTTTTGGGTCTGATGACGAGAAGTCAGTTAGAGTTACTCCTCTTTTTAAAAATAATTATTTAACTGAACTGGAAAAAGGTTGGACTGTGCCAATTTTGAATACTGTTTCAATTTAGTTTTTGAAAGAGTGCTATATGATCAGATTAAAACTTATCATGATTGATGAAAAGAAACTGTGATACAAATTTCAGTCTGGTTTTCAAAAACATTTTTTAACAGATACTTGTCAAATATATATATATATATATATATATATATATATATATATATATATATATATATATATATATATATATATATATATATATATTATGTTTTTTCAAGTTTCAAATGATTTTAGCTATTTTTGATCTACAAGTCATCCCGATATTCCTACCAAATGTTGATTCAATTGGCCTTTCTGTTCAGAAGATCAAAGTAAATTTTCAGGACCGTGACTGTGGAGCCCATATTGGATTTCGATCAGAACAAATTTAGCTATTTTTGATCTACAAGTCATCCAGATACTTCCTACTAAGTTTTGAGTAAATTGGCCTTTCAGTTAAGGAGAAGAAGTGCCAAACAAAATTCTAAGAAAGTGGCCATGGCGCCTATCCTGGATGTCCCATCTGAATGATTTTAGCTATTTTTTATCTACAAAGCCACCCTGATGCTTTCTACCAAGTTTCCAGTCAACTGGCCTTACAGTTCAGGAAAAGAGGCAGAAAATATATATTTCAAAGATAGCGGCAATGGCGGCCATCTTGATTTCTGCTTGGGCTGATTTTAGCTTTTTTTATCAAGTCGCCCTGTTGCTTCGTACCAAGTTTCGAGTCAACTGGCATTTTTGTTCAGGAGGAGAAGCGAAAAATAGATTTTCAAGATGGCGGCCATCTTGGGATTTCCAATCGCATGGATTTTTGTTATTTTTGATCTAGTGGTCACCCAGATGCTTCCTACCATGTTTCAAATCAACTGGCCTTTTTTTCAGGAGAAGTGAAAAATAGATTTTCAAGATGGCGACTATGGCAACCATCTTGGATTTCCCATGGGAACAATTTTAGCTTTTTTTTATCTACAAGTAGCTTTAATGCTTCCGATCAAGTTTCAAGTCAGTTGGCCTTTTGAGTCAGGAAATGAAGTGAAAAATGGATTTTCAAGATGCTGTCCATGACCTATCTTGGGTTTCAGATTGGAACAATTTTAGCTATTTTTTATCTACCAGTCACCCCGATGCTTCCAACCAAGTTTCAAGTTCATTGGCCTTTAAGTTCAGGAGCAGAAGCGGAAAATAGATTTTCAAGATGACGGCCATCTTGGATTTCTGATCAGAATGATTTAGCTATTTTTGATCTACAAGTCACCCTGATGCTTCCTAGCAAGTTTTGAGTCAACTGGTCTTTCAGTTCAGGAGAAGCAAATAATAGATTTTCATGACAGCAGCCGCTTTGGATTTCTGACCAAAATGATTAAAGCTATTTTTTATCTACAAGTCACCCTGATGCTTCCTACCAAGTATCATGTCAAATGGCCTTTCAGTTCAGGAGAAGTGAAAATAAATTTTCAAGATGACTGCCATGATGGCCATCTTGGATTTCCAAACAGAATGATCTCAAAGTCAAACCTAATGTTTGCTACTAAGTTTCAAGTCAACTAGCCTTTTGGTTCAGGAGAAGGGAAAAATAGATTTTTGAGATGATTGCTATGGTGGCTATCTTAAAATTTTGAAATGACCGACTTTTAGCCATTTTGATCTACAAGGCACCCTGATGATTCCTACCATTTTTCAAGTCCATTGGCCTTTTCATTCAGGAGAAGCTAAAAATGGATTTTCAAGATGATGGCCATGGCAGCCATCTTGGATTTCCAATCAGTACTGCTTTAGTTTTTTTTTATCTATAAGTCACCCTGCTGTTTCCTACCAGGTTTCAAATCAATTGCCATTTGGTTCAGGAGAAGCAAAAAATTGATTTTCAAGATGGCCGCCATAGATGCAATTTTGGTTTTTGGATCAGAAAAATTTAGCTATTTTTCAATCTACAAGTCACCACGAAGCTTCCATCCAAGTTTCGAGTCAACTGGCCCTGGGGTGTAGGAGTAGGCTTTTAAAGCAAATTGTTGATGCTGCACGACAAACATTAATTAATCACAATAGCTCACAGGTGAGCTAACAAGCATTTTGCAATGAGCTATCATCATAAGTAGACTTCACAAATCCCGAACATATGCTTCTACCGACATTTCCTTCGGTCAGGCCTATGGGCATGGTGGGCGAAGCTTGTTTATCAAGTAATGCTTACTATCTGCGGACACCTGATTACAACCTTTATTCTAGGTCCATGTCTGTTGATCTGAATATTCTGATTCGTCATTCGTTTACGGATTTATGAGTTTGAATTATGGCTTAGGTACCATGACCACAACTACAGCATACATGTAGCAATATATATGCAAAACTGCACAGACTCGTGTAAGGAAAACCTGAAAAACTATATGCCCCAGGCATCACATTGATGACAGTGGCATAAAAATACATTTGATGTAGTATTTGCTAGAACAGTTAATGTTTTAACCACTAATGAGTTTGTTTAGCCAATGAGGCTTTGAAGAACTGGGCCCTGCACATTACTTAATAAGTATAGCACACAGGTCTGAGTTAACTATCATAACAAATCTGCCCACAGGAAGAAAACATCTTAAAAACACTACTGTTGGGGTCCAAAGCAAAAACCATGTTAGTTAAACAATTGTATTACATGTACATGTACATTTGTATATCCAAACAAAAATGTACAGACTGTAAAGATAAATTTGACCATCTTTAACTATTTTTCCATATAATCCGGACATATTTTAGACCCATCATAAAACAGTGTTATCAGGACAAAGTTATAAAGAGGTTTATAAGTATTTCTTCTTCAGTTTCTGAAAGATACTAGTTTGAATATTTAGAGTGTGGTGTTTTCAGCATCTGAAAAATTATTGTTTTGCTTGAAATACACTATTTTCCAAATCAAATCAAACAAAGAATTTTGTAGGTTGGTTTGTTAGCATTTTCACATCCCAGTCAATATAATTCAGGTCATGTGGAGCTTGTCAATTTATCAAACCACATTTTTCCTGGACAGGCTTCTATGTTATCCATTATCCCATGCACAGTCTTTGGTCAGAAACTAACAAATGTCGATCTTGAATCAGAGGAAGGAAGATAATGACTATAGAAAATATTACAGAATTTTGCCAGACCTGGCCAGGATCGAATCTATGGTCTGATCACTTATCAGGCGCTAGTCCAACTGAGCTACCAAGGCCAGCATTTTGTAGAACTTTATTTCCAACAATATACTATTTTATCTCTATATGAATGTTCCATTAGATGGTTGAAAAACTTTATGCTAAAACTGATCATTAATCTTAATAGTCTGTCCAAGAATCCAAACTGTATGCAATTATGTATTGAAATTTGTTTCATTTAACCCAGTTTTGATCAGAAACCCCAAAATGAGGCACTGGCAAACAAAGCAGGCCCACAAAAGATGCCAAAGAACACAGCGTCTGACAAGTGCCTTCATTGTTTGCTTGAAATACAAAAGCTTTTGTAAAACTTACAACAAATAAAACAAACCTGACACACCCATTATTGGGCAAGGAGGCATAATGGGTATGACTTAGGGATATCTTTGGCTCTTCTATAAAATAAAGGTATGTTGTGTGTCAAGGAAATTCTGATAAGAAAACACACAACATACATTTACATAATAAAATATAAGAAAAATCTCCTTGAATTATCCCTGAATATTTGTTATCTGGAGCTACTGTAATATTGTCTTTGGGACTAAAGAACGAGTTTGAATCAGCCATGAAAATCAGTGTTCATTGTAAGTGAGCATTATGGTCGACATAAATATTGATAGACAAATGCCTGGAAAAGGGGGCAGGAATAAAAACTGAACCATGTGCCTCATCTGCTTAATATAGCAGACCTAAATAAGCTGTACGGAGACCCTTACCACCCAATGTGATACCAATTCCACCCGCTGTCTGAGGTAGTCTGAGGAGGTAAATCCCACTATTGGCCGTAACAGTGTCTGCTACATCAAGCTCCATCTCAAGTTTAATTCTCTGCCAGGAATGTTGTAGAATCTGATTCACCTAGTCGAATGTCCTGACCACTGATGGTGAGTATTCTGTCCCCCTTTTGTATTACACCAATCCTGAAATATAAATGATTATGAGCCAAAATGTGAAGGTTTACTGTTGTGGTTGGACTATGCTAAAATTTTCTGGCTTATCATCAGCCTGTGAAAATGACTGATGATAGATTAAGCATTGATCAATGAAACTGAAGAACTATTTACTGTGTCATTCTTTAATACATGGTTTTGAATATCACAGATCTGAAAGCTTTGTAAGCAAAATGTATAGATTATACAGAACCAGAGGACCAATCATCCTTAGCTGCTCACTTGAGTGCATAGGGAGTTCTGGAAAAGATTTTTGAAAGGATTTTACCATTAATGATCATGGTTGCCTTCTTCAATCTTGGTCAAGTGACCTGGACCATTTGAACAAATTTTTATTCCAAGATCCCATGGAGGCTCCACATGAAACTGACTTCATTTGGCCTTTCTGTATCAGAGGGAAGACGTGTCAAAAGGTTGACAGACAGAAGACACATTACAACACTGCCTACCCATACTATACGCTAACCACTCAGTAACCAGTGAGCCAAAGGCTAAAGTGAGCTAACCCACTGTTTGGCCCTTATTCCAAATCCAAAGCCAAAGTGACCAGCTGAGCTTGACATAATAAAGGTTAAGGCCAATTAAAGGTCATCACTTGAACAAACTATGACTATACCACGTTTCAAGGTCATCATCAGAAGTTTTTCTAAGGCTTTTTACAATATGGGGGCATGGAAGCCATCTTGGTTATAAGACCCAGTTCCTTCTTTTTCCCATACCATCTAGAGGCTCCACGTGTAATTTGCTTCAATCAACCTAGCAATTTCAGAGCAAAGGAAGTTAATAATACAGAATCTGAGGCAACCAGGAAAAGGTCAGTGAATGACCTTGACCTTTGTTATTTGTAAAAATTCAATTAGCTGATGGATGGCATAGGCTACGACAGAAGCAGAACAAGAGCACCACCAGACAGGGCAATATGCGCCCTTTTACCATTTTACATGGGTAACCCCCATCTATATAGCAGGACAAAGGCAAGAAATATGTGGACTTTTTACAAATGTACCTTTGTTATTTTGCCATTGTTACCAGTTATGGCGTGAAGAATAATCGTCAACTCAAAAACTGAGAAAGGGTCCTTAGGGAGAGCAATCTTTTTATAGGTGACAGATTGTCTGAACCTCATAAACATTGCTATAAAGTTTCATCAAGATACTCCATATGACTACCTAGTTATGGCATGCATATAGATAGTATGGAAAAAAACTAATCAAAGGAAAGTGACTCAGAAACTGAGAAAGAGAGAGCACTCTTTTTTGTATGCAACATACTGTCTTGACCTCATACACACTGCTATCAAGTTTCATCAAGAAATTCCTTACAGTTACCTCCTTATGGCACACATTAGGATAGTGTGAAAAAAAATCAAAGGGAAATAACTTGGAAACAAAAAAAAGGGAGACCAAACTTTTTGTATGCGACATGGACACAATGCTATAACCTCATACACATTAATATAAACTTTCATCAAGATATTCCATAGGGTTACCTATTTATTGTACCCATAAGGCCAGTCAAAAATTTCACCAAAGGGAAGTAATTCTGAAATTGAGAGTGGGAGAGTAAACTTTTTGTACACAACACAGCCTCTTAACCTCATACATATTGCTATAAAGTTTCATAAAGATATTCTGTATGGTAACCTAATAAAGGGACCCTAAAGTCAGATAAAAATTTAATCAAAGCGAAGTAACTCAGAAAGTAAAAAGGGAAATCAATTACTTTTGTATGCAACATGCTGTCTGGACCTCATATACATTGCTATAAAGCTTCATCAAGATATTGCATACAGTTACAGTTATGGTATTCACAAGGACAGTCTGAAAAAAAAACAAAAACAAACTAATCCAAAGGAGAAGTACCTCAGAAACCAAGCAAAGGAGAGCAATGTTCCTTTTGTATGCAACAATTCCTCTTAACCCCATAAGTATTGCTATGTAAAATGATCCACCAAGATGCTTCATAAAGTAACCTACATATGACAGGCACAAGGTCAGTCAAATCTTTAATCAAAGAAAGGGAGTGTGATCATTTTTGCATGCAACATACTATCTTGTCCTCATATACATTGCTATAAGGCTTCATCAAGATATCTCATACAGTTACAGTTATGGTGTGCACAAGGATAGTCTAAAAAAATGAAAACAAGGGAAAGTAACTCAGAAAATAAGAAAGGGTGAGCAGTCATTTTGTAGGCAACACATGGTCTTAACCTCATACACACTGCGTTAAAGTTTCATCAAGATATTTCATATAGTTACCTACTTATGGTATCTACAAGGTCAGACGAAATTTCATCAAAGGGAAGTAACTTAGAAACTGAGAAAGGGAGAGCAATATTTGTTTTATATGCAACACTCCCTCTTAACCTGATAATTATTGCTATAATGATCCATCAAGATATTTCATACAGTAACCTACACATGGCAGGCACAAGGTCAGTCAAAACTTTAATCAAAGAAAGGGAGCGTGATCATTTTTGCATGCAACATACTGTCTTGACCTCATACAAAAGTTAATCAATATATTCCATATATGGTTACCTAGTTATCGCATGTATAAGGATAGGGTGATTAAAAAAACTCAACAAAGGCAAGTGAGATTCCATATGGTTACCGACTTATGGTATATATGCACAAGATCAGTCTAAAGTTCCATCAAAGGGAAGTAAATCAGACACTCAGAAAGGGACAGCAGCAATCTTTTTTGTACTTGACACACCGTCTTCATCTCATACACACTGCTATTAAGTCTTAAAGATATTCCATAAGGCTACCTACTTATGGTATGCACAAGGTCAGTCTAAAATTTCATGAACGGGAAGTGACTCAGAAATTTAGTAAGGGAGAGCAATCTTTTTTTGTATGTGACACACAGTCTAAACCTCATACGCATTGCTATAAAGTTTCATAGAGATATTTCATATGGTTACCTACTTATGGTATACACAAAGTCAGTCTAAAATTTCACCAAAGGGAACTTACTCAGAAACTGAGAAAGGGAGAGCAGGAATCTTTTTTTGTACTCGACACACTGCCTTAATCTCATACACATTGCTAAAAAGTTTTATCAAGATATTCCATATGGTTAACTACTTATGGTATGCACATGGTCAGACTAAAATTTCATCAATGGGAAGTTAACTCAGAAATTTAGTAAGGGAGAGCAAGCTTTTTTGTATGCAACACAAAGTCTAAACCTCTGCCTCATACCTATTGCTATAAAGTTTTATCAAAATATTCCATACGGTTACCTAGCTATGGCACGCGTAAGGAAAGTATGGTAAAAAAGTCTAACCAAAGACAAGTAACTCAGAAAGAAAGAAAGAGCAAACATTTCTGCATGTGACATGTCGCCTTGACCTCACATAAATTGCTACAAAGTTTATACAGATATTCCATATGGTTACCGAGTTATGATGTGCACAAGGATAGTCTGTAAAATACTAATCAAAGGGCAGTAACTCAGCAAGTAAGAAAGGGAGTGCAACTATTTTTGAATATGACACACCATCTTGACCTCATACACATTGCTATGACGTTTTATCAAAATTTTACAGGGGTCATCACAGAGGGCAATTTAGGAGAAAAATTCTCTCTAAGCTGACTGACCTCCATATCTTGAGCTGAGGGAGAAGTGAAAAGAAATCCTGAAATCATCACAAAACTCCCTCTCTAAAAGCTCTAACATGACCCCTGTATTCCTTATGGTTACCTGGTTATGGCAAGGATAGGCTGTAAGGGCAGAACTAAGAAAGGGAGAGCAACCATTTTTGTATGTCTTGACTTCAAACACACTGCTATGACATTTCATCAAAATATTCCTTAAAGTTGGACCGCACAAGATTCGTGTATGCCAGACGAACAGGAGGATGGATAGCCAGAAAACGCCATGACATAATACGACAGTTTTTTGTTGTTTTTTTTTTTTTCAAAACCGGTATATAAAAATCAAGTGTTAAGCCATTTTTTCATACAAAAGCTCAAGTGACCGAATTTACCCAAGGTTCATCATTTGCATATCAGGTTTTATGGTCATTGGCTATTTGGTTTCTGACAGCAGGATTTTAGGAGGGTTTTTACCATATATGGTCATGGCAGCCATTTTGGTCATGTAACCTAAACCATTTGAACAATGCAATTTGGCATAAATTTGCCCAGCTGTTTTATTTTATTTACATGTACTTATTTCTTTAATAATTTTATATATGACCTTGGACCATGGTCAACGAGTGACCACGGTCAACAAGTGGATAGTTGGTCTTTGATACACATGCAACTTCATGTAGATGATTCAATATAATACCAAATTTAATTTTACAGGCAACAACACTTTTCGAAAAATTAACAATTTCCACTTTTTTCTCAAACAAAAGCACAATTTCTACCTATTCTCATACTAAAAGAGTAAGTGAGCAAATTTGACTTTGGAATAAAATGGGTCAAGATGCTGTATTTGAGATGGAATAGTACATGCAGGGCAAGAGATAAAGGGAGTATCCGTGTAAAATACTCTAATGTTTTGAGCAAATACTCAATTATTTTCAAAAACTTGGGTATTGATACCCAATTGATTTGACAAAGTACACAGTTATTACCAAATTCAAGGGTGAAAATTAAAATTTCAAGGCCAATAAAGCACATTATTACTGTTTTATATTATGATTACTGCACATAATAGGTGTTTTTATTCTTCAAATGACAAATACTATCATAATATTTAAAGGGTATACAGAAATATCATGTTTTAAATACCTAAATCAGGCTTTTTTTGTGCTCTTTCTTTCTGTTTTATAAGTTTTACCCAATTACTTTTCATCTTCGGGGTAACTTTACTCAAACTGAAAAATAATAATGTGATTTTACCCAGCTGACTAAATTTTGATGGAGTTAAATACCCAAATGCCCCCAAAATTATCTGTTGCTCTGGTACATGTATTTCAACAGTATTTTAGTACTGATGAATTAAAATTACCTGAGGATCGTGAAGATACTTAGTACTGATGATCATGAAGATGAATATTAAAATTACCTGAGGATCATGAAGATACTTAGTACTGATGAATTAAAATTACCTGAGGATCATGAAGATACTTAGTACTGATGAATTAAAATTACCTGTGGATCATGAAGATACTTAGTACTGATGAATTAAAATTACCTGAGGATCATGAAGATACTTAGTACTGATGAAAAACAGTATTTTTACTATCTCACTATCCCTGCCAAGGAGCAGCTTTTCAACCAAGGCAAACCAAAAACAGTCAGAGCACTTACTTAAGCAGCAGATCATAAAAATCACTCAGTAGCATGATTTTTTCTATCAGTGGACTTATTTTGAATTCCATGCTGCTGTATACTTGTAGTAAAACCTATCCAATCAGCGCAAAGATGCACTGCTCAGTTACATGTTCAGAAGCTGGACAAGATTGCAAAACTGAGTAAATTAGTGAAAATTTGATGTTTTTAGCACATTTTTATATGATGTTTTAGTTTGTTTTTCAAAGTGTTTCAGTAGTTTTGACAAGAGTGTGGATAGTTTTTTTAGGTACATTTGGAGCTTTAACTGTTGAATAAAGGAAAGAAAATCTGGTGTGCACACTCAAATAACGTATGTTCAGCAGGTAAAAGTTAAAGGGGTATCCCAAAAAAGTAATTTATTATCATCTCATTTGGATGATCACTGCGTCAAGTACCACTATGCAAACAACAAAAGGAGGAAGGAAAAAACTCAGTACAGATTAAATTTTTGCTGTCCTCTTCTTAGTTTAACTTTCTAGTCATCTCCCCTTGCCAGAAAAACAAAAGGACAGAAGGAACTTGTCAAGATAATCAAGTCCCTCCATTCTGATTATTGTTTGTGTTGAGGTTTTACGGCCCAGTCAACCCAATGGGGTCATGTCGAGCGCGGTCAGTTTTCCTAACCACACATTACTGGGCAGGTTTAGTCCTCTAAGGGGTTAACCAGTATTGTGCACATTCTTTCGCCAGAAACTGACAACTGCCCTTCTTGAATCAGCGGAAGGGAGAGAATGACCGTAGAAAATATTTCATGATCAATCTCCAAGAAAGAATGTTGCCGACCTCGGCGGGGGTTGAACCCGCGACCTCCTGGTCTCCAGTCGGATGGCGCATCCAACTGAGCCACCGAGGCCGGCTCCATTCTGATTAACTATAATCAATATACAAGCGACTGGTCCAAGTTCTGAGGTGCCAAAATAATCACTCAATTGAATGATGCTGATCAAACAGAAAGGGAAACAAAATTAATCTTGCATCTTGAAAAAGGTATATTAAAATGTACTTCATGAAGTGATTTCTATGATCAGCTGTGTAAGTACATGTAACAGTCTTCTCAAAATCTTTTCTACTGATGCAGGACAGCCATCAGACAGACAGTAATCTTTTGCTGGACAGATAAGTATCTGCAGGACTGAAGGCACAGGGCCTGACAAATCCATTGCCCAGCTGCCTGGGACAAGTCCAAATCTTGGCTGGGCAAGTAATTGTTTTATTTCACTTGCCCAGAAAAATGTATAGAATATATAAGGAATATTGTAATTCCAAGCTATTTTCATGATGCTGTGGACTGCCGGGCAAGTGGTTGAAACTCAAATTTGTCAGGCCCTGATTAGGCATATTTGTTGTCAGAATGTTATTTTCTTGGCTAAGATTCACAGGACATTTGTCAAACAGACTAAATATTTTTGCGGGACAAAATGGAAAAATGCGAGTTATATCAGGCAGTCTTGCACTTTTCGCGAAGACTGAAGTTTCAAGTAAGTGCTCTGACTGATAACAACACCGCAAAATAGGTATCTACAGATATTTGTAGAGGATAGTCTTAGAAATGGGACAGCCAATATCCAAAAGCCTTGATACAACCTGTGACAATAACTTGCTATATCTCCTGGTGTTCAAACTCAATTATTCCATTTTGTACAGAAACTAATTACAGCTAAACAGAAAGTATTTTTCAGATATATCAAAGGTAGGTAAATGAAGAACTTAAATGTCCACAGTAGTTCTCCTTACCAACAATAGGCAACCTTAAGTATCCTGAAAATCTGTAAAGTTTCATCTAGCGTTCCATGTCATATGGAAATACAGGCCAAAAACTATTTTTCAAACGATAAGGACAGAACACTCAGAAGTGGAAAAGCCAAAGTAGCAGTTATCACCCACTTTATAGTAGCTTTAGAGCTAAATATATCCAGTGCTTGCATTAAGGGAAGTCTGGAGTCAGAGACTCCCAAAAACTGCCCTGGGACTTCCAAAAATCAATGCCAGGAAGTCTGGGACTCCCGACTTTTAAAGATATTTTGTCATTTATAACAAAAAATTAGAATGAATTTTTGTGTTATTTAGCTTAAGAATGGTGGGTTTACTCCATAAATGAGAGTTTAAGAATACTGAGGTTGAATTTCTGAAAGTGAGTGAAAAATTTTATCACTAGGACTTCCAGTTATTGGAGCTATTCCTGATTTTGACAGAGCAATCACTGTATATCAATGAAGTTTCATCCATCTATTCCATATATACAACATACATGCATATATATGGAACTTTTCCACATACATGTGTACAACATTATGTAAGGAACTATGGGCCAAAAACCATTTTTCATATACATTGTATATGAAGGGCAGATAACTCAAGACCCAAAATGGTCAGAGTAGGGGTCCTTTGTCACAATATGCTTCCTTTAGTATTCTATTCATCTGTAAAATTTCTTCAAAGTATTCCATAAAGTGAAGGTGCTATGGGCCAAAAATGATTTTTTCTCGTACATCAGGGGGAGATAACTCAAGAACCAGATTGATCAGTGATATTTTGGCCAGAATATGCTTCCTTTCCTGTCTTATACACCAGTAAATTTGCACTAACTTTCAAAATCAGGAAGTCCCAGGACTTCCTAGCTCCAATATCTGGAAGTCCTGGTGATCAAATGTTTTCACTCACTTTCAGAAATTTAACCTTGATATTCTTAAACTCTCATTTATGGAGTAAAACCATCATTCTTAAGCTAAATAACACATTAATTCATTCTAAATTCACAGACTTCCCTTAATGCAAGCACTTTGGGCAGTTTACCAGTACACATGTTCAGTCCATTTCAGCTCTGCGAAAATGCATGATGCACCCCATTCTATTTCTCCAAGCCCCGATGGGGGCGCTTATCAGTTGCCATGGGAGCTAGTGAAGTCAAAGTAAAATTTGATAACTCTGAAATCATGTGATTCATTGTATTGGAGTTTAACTATATGTCAACCCTGGTGGATCATTTTGTGTTGTCTCTCAGAGAAAGGCAGAAAAGATACAATGTAGAAGAGATGAAACAGACAGACAGGGAAAAAAGGGGAACAGGAATGAAGGTGAACAAACATAAGAAATAAAAACATCCCCCCACTACCCTTACCTGCTATCCTGGGACAAGGATATCAGGCCTGGCCCAACTAAAAGCCAATATCAACTGGATGTTGGTTACAAACTGATGCTGATGCAAACAGGATCCACAACATAAACAGTATGTCCCCCTCCCATTCGGTGGGGGACATAATTCAATCAGCATAGGCCATATATGTACAGTATGACAGTCATGACTGAGCAGATTTGCATTGGATACATTTTTTCTTTCATGTATTTGTTTGTGTTGAGGTTTTACGGCCCAGTCAACCCAATGGGGTCATGTCGAGCACGGTCAGTTTACCTAACCACATGTTTACTGGGCAGGCTTAGTCCTCTAAGCGGTTAACCAGTATTGTGCACATTCTTTCGCCAGAACCTGACAACTGCCCTTCTTGAATCAGGGGAAGGGAGAGAATGACCGTAGAAAATATTTCATGATCAATCTCCACGAAAGAAAGTTGCCGACCTCGGCGGGGGTTGAACCCGCGACCTCCTGGTCTCCAGTCGGACGGCGCATCCAAATGAGCCACCGAGGCTGACTTCTTTCATGTAGGTCAGGTCTTTATATAGGGTACAGTGACCTACTTGTATGTAATGCTGTCCTCCCCTGAGTACCCACAAAGTGAATCTGATCAAGCTAGACCATATGTACACAACACGGGAGAAACGTCCCATGAAAAACTTTATAATAGAGATCGATGGTTGTAAATATAGGTCATAGTGGTTCTTTATAGCCCTGCAACGGCTACACTACATGTACATGTACCCACAGTCAAATCAACGTCAGTCCAGGTCAAATAATACATGAGACTTTGCACTTGAGGTTTTTTTTAATGTCAGGTCAGAGATCAATACAGGTCAGTGACCTACTTATATTATGCAGATGTACCCACACACCAAATTTTATCATACAGTACAGAACATATGACCAAATATGTGCACAGACTGGCAGATCTATAGAATTACTACTGACAAGACAGGACACCCACAAAATTGAAATGTGGGTAAGCTGTACACTGAGTAAATATTATAGTAAATGTATTATAGTAGCCAAACACCAAGTTAATTTTCCAGTTTATGAAAATGTAAGTAATGTTTGCAGAGTTTGCTAAACAGGCCGAGATGTAGGCAAAACAGTAGTGTTAGGTAATGTGAAAGATAAAATACCATGTTTTTTCATGAAATACCATGCTATGTATCACAATATACCTGTGAAGGACTTCCATTTGTTCATTTGATAAGATTATTTCAAGTGTCTCCGTATCTGTAAACCACTTTAGTGACACAGAAGCCTCTTGGTACAATTGGTGAGCTACTTCCGACACAAACCAGGGGTAGTGACTTCTATTCCGGGCTTCCCAACTTTCACACAAGTCTTGAACCGAGGTCCCATCACTATATGACCTCAGTTGTTGTTGGGACGTTAAGCTCAAACACACACATACATTCACTCCAGTGACCTGGCTGTCACTTGAAAAGCTAACATTACAAGCAACTTGTGTCATTTTGTTTGCTTTCATTTATTAATCTACTTTCGATTTCATTTCACTGTAAATAGTGGGACGAGGCAGTTTAAGAGGAAGGGCCACTGCCACACATTTAAAATAACAGAATTCAGAATGTGTGCATATTAAACACTGTGAGAAGACCGAAATACCACTATTGCCCAAAAGTACTGCGGTATAAACAGCATCGACTAAACAAACAGTGTTTGCTGGTATAAATAAATAGTGGTATACGAGTTTTACCACACATTTCTACAAAATATCTCTCAGATATTTCCTATTTCAGTATTTCATAAAGTAGCGGTCAACACTACTTAAATTCAGTTACTTTCCATGCTCTTTATACATTGTACATAATGTTTCACTGCTGTTCTTCAAAACCATTACAATCAATCCATAACTTCCAAAAACAGCTTCCTAGCTTGCAGCCAAGCGAATAAGAGTCCCTCAACCTGAAGCTAAGTGTAAAAACGATGTGCACAGTCTCATCTATAAAAGCCCCTCAGCATTTCCATTTACCTCCTGGTAAGGATTTTTACCCCCTAAATTTGCCCTGTACCTGCAAAAATGACCAGGCTCTTTATGTGCTGCTGAATACTGATGGTACAAAATTAATGAAACTAGAGCAAGTGCCCAGAGGGTCACGAATGCATGTACCCCCGGCAGGCGCCATTTCTTAATTATAAAATATTTTAAAAGTTAATGACAATGATATAGGGCAAGCTTTAGTTTACAATGTCACTGATCTATCATTCCAAGAACAACTTTCCTAGGGTAAATAGTCTTTAAGATATGAAGCAAATTTGCTGGGCCATAAAATATAGGCCACTGACTAACATATACTTGAGAAGTTAATCTGATGGTCACACTGATGCATTATACCAACTATGATGTTAATACATTAAATAATCTAAGATACTAAGCAAAATCACTAGACCATGAAATATAGGTCATACTGATTTATATTTACTTTGAGGTGAAAGTTTGGGTCACACTGTGTCTTTATATCTAATATAACATTTAAGTATCAAACAGTGAGAGTATATAAGACAAAATCACAGGGCTATGAAATATAGGTCACATAACCCCAAAATATGACAGTAATACATCAAAATGTCCTTATTACACTGAATGTTGATGTGATAAACATGTCTGATAAACATCATTCTTTAATAAGAAGTTGTTTGCATAAACAATCTGCAATATACTACTTTAAACTGCAATATATTACTTTACTGGGGTGTCCTAGATTTTGACCTCGTCCTGCCCTGGGGAATGACCCAGGGGTTCACTGATGTAGAATCGAAGAGAACCCTCCCAGGTACCCCATACCAAATACGAAAAATTCTTTATCAATGGCTGCAGAGTATAAGCAATCAAAAACCTTCAAAGTAAAACTTGGTTATAGAATCACATCTGGACAGACAGACTGAAGGACGGATAGATGGACGGACAGACAAACTGACTAACGAAACTGATGAAAACTATATACCCCTTCGGCACACTTTATATGCCGGGGGTATAATAACAGTAAATGTGCTCAATTTTAAAATGTGGTAGGATCCCTGCCATATGGAGCAGATTAGTGCAGTGGTAAAACACTGAAGGGTTACTGGTTTGAGACTCGCACCAGGCGTCATGTGTTATGTCCTTCAGCGAGATACCTAATCAACATTGTTTAGTACTGGTTTCTACCCAGGAAGTCCTGCGCTATTACAAAGTAATTGTTTTGTACTTGTTTCTACCCAGGAAGTGGAATTGGTGCAGTGGTAAAAACGTGATATAGTGGTTCTGGGTTCCAGTCCCAAAAATGTGTCATGCCATGTGTCCTGGAGTAAGACACTTTTAATATCTACATTGCTTAGTACTGGCTTCCACCCAGGAATTAACTGAGGTTATGGCCAAATTTGACAAACTCAGTAACAGATAGATAGACAGATATATAGATAGATATATGGTGGCACAGTAAAGGGAATTAATAATAATAAAATAACCAAAGATGCTAAAAATTCCTTTTCCTCACAGCCTGGTTAGCTCATTTGGTAGAGCACCTAACCTGCAAGCATGGGGTCGCAGGTTCGAGTCCTGCATCTGGCACACTTTTTCAGGGTTCTCACTAGGATTTTAAAAGTACATGTAGGAGTCTGGGACTCCCTTTTTTTATAAAAAAGTAGGAGTCCCAGCCAAAAAGTAGGAATCACACTCCCCAAAAATACGAGTCCCATCTTTTTTTTCTTTTTTCATGACTCTCCTTTAATAGTGAGCAAGTCCCCGGTAACTTCATTCTTGGTAGAGCACCTGACTTGCAAGCAGAGGATTGCAGGTTCAAGCCCTGCATCAGGCACACTTTTTCAGGGTTCTCACTAGGATTTTAAAAGTAGGAGTCTGGGACTCCCTTTTTAATAAAAAGTAGGAGTCCCAGCCAAAAAGTAGGAGTCACACTCCCCAAAAATAGAAGTCCCATTTTTTTTTTTTTTTTTCATGACTCTCCTTTAATAGTGAGCAAGTCCCCGGTAACTTCATTCTATAAATAGCTGATGGAGAATCTGTTTCCTTATTTTCACGTACTTTTTTGTTTTGTTTTTTTTTTTGTTTTTTTTTTTCAACTGATTTTGGTCTCAGGAGGGTATTAAGGATTCTTGGGCCCATCAAAATTTGAAAAGGCCCATCAAAATTCTAAATTTTACATATATTTGAATGGGACATGGACCCTTGGCCCATTTCAAGGGCCCATACTAACTTTGGGCTAGAATTATCCCTGCCAGGGTGCATCTAAGCAGTGCCATTAGACTCTTCACAGGGTTTACGGGATAGATTCGACGGGACCGAAACTATTTTTCTTTTAGTGACAAGTAGGAATAACGGTTTTGATGCACAGACTATCTGGTAAAGGGATAAGGTACTATCTTTTTTGTGGCCACTTGTCGTGTTTTCACAGAAAACAGTAAGCAGGCACTTTTGATGTTAGTGATGAAAATTCAGTGCCCGAAAAAATTTAAAATGTAAAAAAAAAAAGATCAAAAAAAAAAAAAAAAAAAAAAAAAATGCCAGCCTCAAGGCATGAAAGCATGACACATGCGTGTGCATTTTCAATGGATTAGTCAGTCGGTGCAGGCAATACACAATGAGGGACACATACCGGTGTCAGTCTCATGCTTTAATTGCTTGATCGCTGAAGTGTGAACTGCCAACACGTTTAACTACCATTTGCTTAGGCCAAAGAAAAAAATATGTATATTTCAAGTTATACGGAATTTTGAAATAGGGACAGTAGGTTGGTATATATTTTCATTTTGCTAAAAGTTTTTATATGAGGTTAATAAGAAAGCAATACGACCAAACAGGAAAATGCCCCCAAAAAACTTAAAAAAAACTTTTAGGTTGGTGGAGATAAATTAAGCATAGTTGGGTAACCTGAAACACACACTTTTTTATTTTAGGCCTAAGCAAATAACGGTACTGTCGCCGGTGTGAAAAGCATGCGCCGGATTACTACTGTTCTTTTAAAATGCTACCAACGGTACGAATATCATGTGGCAGACTTTAGACTCCAGTCAAATAATCTGATCATAATTAGTAGTCATCCCACCGGATTTGATTGATTGTGTTGGGATTTAACGACACGTCAACCCTTGAGGGTCATTTTGTGTCGTCTCCCAGAGAAAGGGAGAAAAGAGATAGAAGACAGAGTAGAGGAGATGAAAGAGAGGGACAGGGAAGAAAGAGGAACAGGAATGAAAGTGAAGAAACAGAAGAAATAAAAACATTCCCCCTCTACCCTTACCCACTACAAGGATAGCAGGCCTTGCCCAACTGTAAGCCAATATCAGTTGGACGCCCCAGTGATGTAAGATACACAGCACCTTCGCACCACCCGACCACCCCCTACCGGAAAAAAACATGCGTCCCGTGGACTCGGCTTTGGGAGTTTTTAGGAGTCCAGATCCTGATTTATGCATCCTGGGATGCAGGATTCTGCATCCCCAAGAACACTGCTTTTTCATCCTTAGTTTACTTTAATAACCCACGGGGTTGGTGTTGATAAGTGCATGTAGAGGCTAGAAACTGATAGTTGATGCCTGGCACTTAAAAGTTAAAAGGGGAAGGAGTGTGGCAGGATTGTCAGCCTGGTTAGCTCTGTTGGTAGAGCACCTGACTTGCAAGCAGGGGGTTGTGGGTACGAGTCCTGTTTTTTGATTGTGTTGGGGTTTAACGACACGTCAACCCTTGAGGGTAATTTTGTGTCATCTCCCAGAGAAAGGGAGAAAAGAGATAGAAGAGAGAGTAGAGGAGATGAAAGAGAGGGACAGGGAAGAAAGAGGAACAGGAATGAAAGTGAAGAAACAGAAGAAATAAAAACATTCCCCCTCTACCCTTACCCACTACAAGGATAGCAGGCCTTGCCCAACTGTAAGCCAATATCAGTTGGACGCCCCAGTGATGTAAGATACACAGCACCTTCGCACCACCCGACCACCCCAGGCGAGTCCTGTATCGGACACACTTTTCCTCCTTAGTTTACTTATTTTTATCCCCACGCTTTTTAGAAAAAGCGTCGGGGATACTGTTATCGCCTCCGTCCGTCTGTCCATTATGTTATCTCCTCCCAAACCGCTGGACAGAATCCAACCAAATTTGGTGAGTGGCTTGCTTACACAAGTGGGGCATGCAAGAGCACGTTTATTTTTGGCCCCGCCCCCAGGGGCCCTGGGGAGGAGTCAAAAGGTCAAATATTAACAATTTCCAATTTCAAAGTCAATTTTAAAGATTTTTATGCAAAAATGTGCACATATACTCAGTACTGATAGATGTAAAACATATTGAACGGGATTTACTTTGTGACTCCAGGAACACACTTTGGGGTGGGACTTGGGGGGGATGGGGCGGGGTCAAAAATTAAGTTTCTCATAACATGGTCATGTGGCATATCAAATTGAAGGGAATGATGAGTAGAATAACATACAAGTAGAATTTTGCCTGGTTGCTTAAAACTATGCTGTGTGGTACAAGGGCAATTTCTGCCAGAAGCGTGGGGATTTGCGATGGCGTGCCATCGACTGCCCAATCTGGCGTGCCATCGACTGCCCAATCTAGTTTTTTTTTATTTTTATAAATGTTACTAAATGAAAAGGGTGCAAGCCTGTGTGCATTTTAAGTGATTTTTTTTTCATCAGGTGTACCAGACAAATTTCACCTCAAGATCAACAACGTACATCTTCAGCAACGTGATATGTACATAGCAGGCACTATATCAGTTCTTCGGATTTATGGCAAAACCACCAAAAATTGCAAAATGCAATGAAAAATCGATTTGTGCACAAAACATCTCCATTTTTGTATAATGTTCCAACAAAATATTTATGCAGCTATGTACACATTTTGAAAACTGTAGACACTTTAACCAACTATACTTAAAAAAGTGTTACAAAATATAGGAATAGATTGTAAAAGTGTCTGGATCAGATCCGGTGCATGTCAGAAGCCAGATTTTTCCAAAGACAGAACATCCATATAGCCTGGAAACCCAAAACTCAATTCACCTAAGGTTCAGCAATCCTGCTATCATTTTTTATTGCAAGAATGATTTTCTGTACATATATTTTATATATTTGACTAAATACCTACGAGAATCTTAATATTAAAAGAAATAAACCTCAAATCTTTACATTCTACAATCTTCAGAAAAAAACGGGGTGTTTTGGGCATGTTCTGATAACTCCACTCTAAATTTCTTTGAATATCACGGGCAACCAGATTCATTCTATGCATATTATATAAAATGAGCATTTAGTTTAGACATTAACTGTTCTAAATTGTTGATGTTATTTATATTCATTCACATGCATGTCACTGGTTAGTGATTTTTTGGGAGACCCCCTAAATATTTAGCATTTTGTGACAAATTTTGATTTTTATGCATAAAATTGTAAGCGAAAACTGATTTTCTTCAAAATCAACTGTGATGTTAGTTGTTTCTTATTATTTTTAATGTGACATATATTTAAGAAAGGTTTGTTTTCATATTATTCTCAGAAGAGGGGGAACAGAATAATTAAGACAAAAGGCCACAATAGGAATTTAGAGTCCTAAATGATTATGAATTTCAACAAGATTACGAAAAACTAGTTAATGGCGAATATATGTATCTTTATAACTATATGACGGTAGGTGTAAGAGAAGATTTGTAAGTTGTAAGAGAGGATTTAGCTCTATATCAAGTCTGTGAATACACTGTACGAAATTATGTACACCACGAAAAGGGGTATGAAAATCACTATTTGCTGGGAAAAAATAAATACAAAAGGCACCTGCAGAAATAACATAAAATGTGCACGTAAGGTGAAAACAATTACCTTCGCAAAGCCGTGTCCTTGCTCTTCAGTTTCTATATCGTTTGTTCAATGCCGTTTATGAACCGTTTCTAGCCGCAATCTTCTTTTCCCACCATAGGAACAAAGGGAGATAAATATGCATGCAACGGAAATTACCGAGAAAAATATCGAGATGCCGTTCTAGAACGAGCGCTTTCCACCAATCACAGCCGCACACACAAAATTCTATTTATATGATTGGTTCCAACCATTAGGCATGTGAGCGATCTCTTAACGTC